>JARHVA010005203.1:110000-170000 GCA_037957365.1 Torreya grandis | reverse complement strand
ACATGATTTTGAGCCACATAGGTATGGTGAATCCATTTGGGAAGGTAATATGATGTTTTTTTCTTTCATTTTGTTTCGTGCTATCCTTTGTAATTCCCATAGGAATAGGTAGGCTTAATTAGTTAGTTATTTATGCATTTTTCATTATTTATGGACTAATGTTTGACTAAATTAATTTTTAATCCTCTCTACATCTTGGAAAACCTGGTGGGATGAGATGCATCCCATACATGAAGAAGATCATTTTACATATTTAAAATCTTCATTTGGATCATTAAAACTCTTAAAATTTGATTTTTTGACTTTATTTTGCCATTTTTTTATTTAATCGATGTCAATTAGTAAAACTAACACCAATTGGATAGTTGTCATCAGTCATATTGGTATAACTGATATTGGTTAGATAACCATCATCATTTATAAAATGTAACCTTTGTTAGTTATATAAACCGACGTCGGTCACTATGTTTTTTCTTAAAACCTGGAACCAAGAGCTCTTTTTTTTAAAGTTCATTATTTCAAACCTAAAAGAGAATTAAAGCTAAAAGACATGCTAACATTTTTGTAAAAGGACCAAGCTTTACATTTGCAAAAAACATGTTTAGACAACCTTTTGTGTGCTTAAAAACCAATTACGAACCTTGTTTTGGTGTTGAACAAAAAATTTAGATGTTTATGGTGAATGTTTTCAAAGTTTGCAACTAAGACCAAGGGTTCAAATGAATCCACCTCATTTTTCCATTTGGGCTTAAAAATGATCTCACATTTTCAAATATTTTTATATTTACTTATTTTTTTAGATTAAATATTTGTTTGGAAAAAAGAGGGATGCTACATGTATGCTCTTCCATTTGTCCCCTTTAGGGAACCCTTGGAATCATAAGTGCCATTCCTATTACAAATAGCCTAGTCCAAGGATTAGAAAGAAAGTCATCTAAAACACTCCCCAAAAACTCATCAAAGTTTGGGTAACCTTAAAAATGACCCTAAAGTCTTTTTATTTCATGTTTTATTTATTTTTATGTAAACTTGGCTTGTGAGGGGGATGTCATTACCTCCTGCAAGTGATTTAGGTAAGATTTGATCTAGGGTTTCATCTCCCATCATTGAATTCACTTACTCCATCTGAGTTTCACATGAGACGTATCTACATTTGGACATCACACTATATTAAGCAAACATCAGGATGTAGTGATTGTAAAAAGGACTAGACCTTTTTATAACTAGCCAATGCCATGGTCACCCAATTTCCATGCTTATCTTTTACATCATTTTATGTGAAATTAATTATGTAATTGATTCCCCTAGAATGATCAAAAACCAATTAATTTTAGTCAACCAACATTACCATACCGTTTCTAGGATTTGGATGATTATACTTAGTGTATTTTGGTCATTATTTGTTTGGTATTATTTGAGGCTAAAACTTGTTTTTTTGTTCATAAGCCATGTCAAAATAATGTATTTGAGTTAATAAGGGTAGCATTATGATACCCAAATCATGTCAAATCTTTTTCACCTTTGAGTTTTTGAAACATAACATTTGACCACATCATTCGAGCATGCTTACATTGTTAGGTTGTTCAATTTGTTTCAATAACTTGTTTACCATTGTATCAAAAACTATTTATTTCAAACCATGTCATGTATACCATTTGAACCTTGTTTATGCATCATTATGTTGTATGCTCTTATCTACCTTGTTTGGTCCAATCCTAGTCTTCAACACTACATTTTCAATTAACTTTGTCAAGTTTAGATCCAAATACTAATTAATTTCTAGTAAGGCTTCAATTCGTGGGGTGGTACACAAATATTTTTCTTTTGGGTTGTATAGTTTCAATTAAATGATTGCTCAATTTTTAACACTATTGATTATTTTTTTGTTTGAGTGCCTATCCTCATTATTTTTTGTGACTTTATTTGGGAAAACACAACCTTTCTTCAAAAACCTTTGATGTTAGACATTTGACATTAGGTTTTTTATGTCAAATCTCAGCACAAACTACTTTTGAGATGCAACTTCACCCTTTCAACCAAGGTTGAACCTTTTGTCTTTTAAACATTGCTTTTTAGAGTGTGCATAACTTTAAGTCTTTCTATTTTTAGAACTTTCTTCCCTAAATGTAGATATGTCTAGCTACACTTATGGTGCAATCATGGAAAATCCAACTTATGATATTATGGCAACACAAAATGACATTTATGACTTTAGTCAAGACCCCTATGGTGACAATATGGTTTGTGAGATAGATTTCTATCCACCTCACAAAAATCAGTCATGGGAACACAATCAAGATCCAACTTATGATCCAAATCATGATTGGAATGATTGGGTTTATCAGGAAGACTTGGATGTGTTGGCTTGTGTAACTAATCAAACTCCGCAACATACCAAGACCACCATTTTAAGACCTCCTCCTTTGGTTTTCATGAGCAACCAAACTAAGAAGCATCCAGTCATCACCATTTTAGGATCTCCTCCTTTGGTTTGCACAAGCAACCAAACTAAGAAGCATCCAATTGTTACCATTTTTGGCCCATCACCTATTTTTGATGAACCGATTATTGAAGAACATCCATTTGATGAACCAATTATTTTTTATCCCTTCTTCAATAGTTTAATCTTTGGAGAGTCCATTATTAAACCACAAACCATTATTCCCACTAAACCAAATGTTCCCCATTTTAGAAATTTTGTGTTGATCTTTGAGCCTAAACAAGAACCATTACCTCTTCAAAATCCATCTTATGGGGATCAAAATGTGTTCAAAATTGATATTTTTTAACCAATTATGAACCAAAACCAACATTTTATTGTTGAAACACCCATTTATGACAAGATAAACTATGATAAGTTACCTATTCATATGTTACCTATTTTTAAAGAGCCTCATCTCCTTGACAAGCTGGTCTTAGTAGAGTTGTCTCTTGATCATTTCTCACTCATTGAGGAGTCTCACTTTGACAAACATAATTTTGTCGAGACATCCTTTAAGTGGTTCCCTCTTTTTGAAAGGCTTCACTTAGATGAGTCAGTCTATGTTGAACCCTTCCAAGATGAATTAGTTTTTATTGAGCCCATTATGCCATCATAGGCCATTACTTGTCAAAAATTCAGCATTCAACAGAACATTATCAAAATAAGCATATCAGATGAAGAATCAATATTAGATTCAGGTTCTAGTTTTGAACCAACATTGGATTTAGCATTAGAAACAAAATAAACATCAATTATGACATGGGATTCATAGTCCCTTGCTTCAAAATCAGAGTCAAAAATAGATTATAGTATTGGTTGTTACAACATTAATTACAATTGCCTTGCAGATCAATTTGAATATTTTTGTGATCCTTCTATGGTTTTTGAAGATGATTACATTAGCATCAACACAATTTATCCTAGTATCTTCTACAAATATTGTGATGTATTTCACCATCCCATTGTTACCACTCAAAATAGTTATTATATTGACATTCCACCTACCATAAGTGTCGACTGAGACCGACAGAATCACACTTTATTGAGCTACATCTATGGTGACATAGCATTTGTAGAATATCAGGGGAACCAAGACCACATTCATTCAGAAGAACAATCTCTTAGTGAAACCTTTTTGGAGGTGCTAGGGGATAAGCAAAGATCAAACTTAGCATCTTTTAGTGACACCTTTTTAAAGGTGCTAGAAGACAATCAAATTTAAATGTTAACATCTCTTTATGAAACCTTCTCAGATGCCCTATGGGATGATCAAAATAAACTCATTGGTGAAAACCTCATCGAGGCACCAATCGCTGAGCACAAAATTTCTTCATTGTTTACTGAAGATAATATCAAAGATCAAATCAAAAAAGCTTCAAATCTATAACATAATTAGATGATAACTACTCTCAGAATCAAGCAATAGAACAATATGATGGTCCTATCAAGAGCATCTTTAGAGGTATTTGACCCTACCACAACCAAAATTATGTCAAATTCTGCATCAATAATATTACATGTGACTGAAAGTCTTGATCTCCATTTGTTTCCCATTCATTATACATTCCATTATCACCCACCTATTTATTACCCACGTATCTCATTTATCCTACCACTATTTACCATCACTGGTAGCACTTTCCTTTATTAAGGCTATAAATATATCTTGTCTCAATGTTTGAAGGAAGCAAAATCAATGATCTATGAAGATCATGAACACATTGTTGAGATCCAAATTAATAGCAAGTTCTTAATAAAGCAATTATTCTGAAAGGGTGTTGGATAGCAACTTCTATAGCTAATCATTTTTATTGTCTCACATATTAATTAGGACATGCATCTCCCTATCAACAAGAGCAACAAAACCATTTTTCATCTACCAGTCACTCATTTGCAATTACCATGCCTTGTCTCTTAGGGACAACCCTCTAGAATCTTTTTAGGCATTATTATACCATTGAGATCCATGAACCATGTTGTTTGAACTACATTGACTTGAGGTCCTTCAGGACTATGTAGGTAGTGCTCAAGTTTTATTGAGGTCAGCTCGGTCAACCATTTCCCATGCTCTCACCATTTTGTGAGCAATTGTTAATTTTAAATGGTCTCACCATTTTATGAGCAACCTAAGCCAATGCTCTCACCATTTTGTGAACAATTTGATCCAGTCATTGCTTGGGGGAAACTTTGTTGCCAATGTATCCAAATTTTTTTTATCATTTCATTATACCATTTTTATTATACCATTTCTTTACTATTGACCAATGCTTGTTTTTAGTCATCCTGTTTATCCCATTTTGATCTTGGTTTCTTTGGTTCATCTAGTACCATTTGTGAAGGGATTCTGATCTACTTTCAATATTTTTTGAATTCAGTGTTGAAGGACAGTCTATGAACATAGTGTGACATTTGATATGGAAAGTTATCTTTCATCTATAATCTTATTTGGTATCGCTCATTATAACCACATATGGGAAAATCAATATTATTTTGGTACTCCTGATTATAAATGCCTTTGGAAAAATCAATATTATAACATTATTTCCTAATTATATTTGCCTATGGGAAGATTAGGTACAATGCCTTTTTATCATGCATTCACATCATCTGGTCATTACTATTATCATTTGTCTTATTGTTCACCTTCTTTTGTGAACTTATTATAACCTAGTCAGTTTTCATCACCTTTTGTGTGGATAGAATTACTGTGACTTGGGATTATTTTGGGGTCATATAGGCCATGCTCAATTCATTTCAAGTTCAACTCAGTCCCTCTTATCATATGCTTTCATTGTATTACGATCATTTTAAGTTGGTGCACTCTCACCATTTCATGAGCTAGACCGTTCTGTATCTCTTAATCCTTAATTTAGTTGAGATACTTATAAAATTCAAAAAACATTCATAAAACCATTCAAAAACTCAAAAACATTTTATGTGTTTATTTGATTGTTGTTTGTTGTCTAGTCTTTTATTTTCCTATTTGGTTTTTCTTCCTTGTTTTCTTTTTTCTTCTTTTTATTCCAAGTATATCTTGATGGTCCACATGGATCTCGATTGTTTATATCTTAGTCTCATGTCGTTAATATGTTCTTGCCTTTTCTTTTTAAACATTTTTGTTTCTACGTAAGTATTGATTGATCATATCTTGATTTCAACTTAGGTTCATTTATGTTTATCTTTTTCTTTGCCTTTGCTTTTTGTTTAAATTTAAATCATTATAACTCTAGTTTTGGTCATTATTTTACCATTATCCTTAGTTATAGGTATTCACATTTAAACTGGCTCAGTGCAATTAATATATTATGTCATTCTAAGTTATTCATACTTATGACGCCTAATTTATTTTGCTATAACAAGCACTTTGTGCTTATCTCTCAATGTCTTAATGTCAACATCAACTCCGATGAACAATTCTCAAGAACATTATAAGTATAATCAATTATTGGTCATTTTTCATCATTCCTCATTCCATTCTCTCCCAAGCTTTGGTGAACTACATTGGCCTAAATTTCATGTTAGAACATGAGTCCATGGAACTATGTAGGTAGCACTCAATTTATATTGAGGTCAGCTCAGCTATCTCCATTATTATTTTCATCTATCTCATCACTTTATGTATTATCATATGCTTGGTTTTATATGGATTTCTAAGCCATTACACCATCGCATGTACGTTTTCACTCACTCACTTTAACCTATCTTTTTAGTTATATCCTTGAGTTATTTTTGCTTGCCAATTGCCCATGCTGGGGCACAACATCTGAACCACATCTGAATCAAATCAATTTTACAAGGGAAAAATCATTATTTATTCTTTATAAATGATTGAAATTTTCCCTATTAGGGCAAAACTATCTTATCATGATCAAATATACTCTACTGGAGTACTTATTATATTATTTTTAGAGACCCCATTCTAGTGGTGCTTCCCTTCTTGAAGCAGAACATTCTCTCTTTTCCTCTAATTCCAAGCTCTCCACATTAAAGCCCATGATGGAAATATTTAGTGTGTAACTTGTCTCAGGATTAATCAATGTCATAAGCATAGACCTTATACTCTCAAATTGGGTACATTTACAACATGTCCCTTACATCTATGGATTATATATTTTCCATTCTCCTATCCTTACGGCCTATTATATCTCTAATTATATTTTGATTATTTATGGTAATCACATGTACAAGCATTAACTCATCTAGATGTGATCTATTCCATGTATTAACCTCTCACTTTCTTTCTCTTTTCAAGAGTTCATCCTTCTCTTTCATCCTAATATGTCCTATTAAGGGGGCATCATGGGTTTGTTCCAATTTATTCTTGACAACTCTTTTCTTTGAAAAGATATTACTTCACCTGAATGTCTCTCTATGCCTTCTCAAATAGGGGCAAAATGTAGTCATCCAATTCCTATCACCATTTGTGTTGAAATTGTCAATCTTACTTGAATTGGACTCAAATGCACATTTAGGTCAAAATCCACAAAATGCGCTAAATGGTTTGAACTTGTCATTTACAAGTGCCAGTTTAAGTCAAAGTATCCCTAAATAGGGTAATGCAATTTATGGGTCGACTAACTTTGATCAATTCATTTTGAGTCAAAATGATGATTTCACCTTTTGTGCTCTAGATCACTCTTTTCTCCTAAATTCATTGGTATATATTAGGTACCTTTATTTATTTTTGTTAGAAACATCCTAAATGGAAATATGGTTTTGGCACATCTAACATCACATTCTAATTATACCTGAGTCAATTTACAACTTAGTAATATGACTTTTTGACCATTTTGATTAATTGAGGGCCAATTTTCAAATAATTACATAAATGTTGATTAACCTTGTTTAAGGCTAATTAATCCAAATCAAGAGATTAAGTAGATTTTACATGAGATTTGTTGAATATTTCTTTTTGAAAATTTATTCCTATTATATGCATCATCAGGTGACCTCATTTCTTGGGAAGACATCCTTTGGCCATAAATGCCACAAATTTCAAGATTATGGGTCACCCATGCCTAGTTAATGCCTCCCATGCCTCTTCAGTGCCACTTATTCTAAGGACATGATGAAGATAATTATGGATTTAATTCCAAATATTAGGATTATCTATGGACACACATCTCAATCTTGAGATGGATAGTCATGGTTGATCCTAACCAATCTCAAAGACCTATAAATATAGAGGCCATGGACATGAATTTTAAGCTTGAATATTGTAAAGTTATAATGTTAAATTGTTTCTATTATCTTTTACATTTGATCATTGATAGGCTAGTTTAGTGATTTGGAATCATGAGCCTAGGTTTTGTGGAGTGTTCTTGAGACATTATAGGAGTTTATCACCTTTGTTGACAAAGACAAGGATGCTTGATCAAGGGAGAACATGCTTTTGAGCCACATAGGTATGGTGAATCCATTTGGGAAGGTAATATGATGTTGATTTCTTTCATTTTGTTTCTTTTATCCTTTGTAATTCCCATAGGAATAGATATGATTAATTAGTTAGTTATTTATGCATTTTTCATTATTTATGGACTAATGTTTGACTAACTTGCTTTGTAATCCTCTCTACAGAGACTTGATTTGTTATATCTAGTTGTTTTAATAAGCTTATGTTTCCAAGCATTTATGACTATTTTATTTTGACTAATTGTGTAAACTTAGTGGTTATGTCTTAGAACACTAGACTGTGATCATATGGGTTTGTTGAGCACTATTATTGAATGTTGAGTTCTGGCATTGATGTTGTTATTATGTCATCATAGTGAGTTCTTATGGTTCTTGTTAAGGTGGATGGTCAAGTAATAATTGAGGTATGTGTATGATGAGTTCTTATGCCATCATAGAGAGTGTTTTTCTATGAGAAAGAGTGTAATAATGGTGAATGAGATTGATGTCAATTAGCTATTTTGAGACTGGTGTCTAGGTGAGAGCAACGTTAGTTCAGTTGGCAGTGAGTTATATCAATGCATATAAGAGTGTTGCATTGATGAGAATTATCATAAGTTGTATGAGCATAGAAGTCACATTTCAAGGTGTCAAAGGTGTTCAGGTACATTAGAGGCTTGAGCCTAGTTATGGCATGCTAGAAGTATGAGAATAGTGATATGAGTGTGTTATGTGTGTTCTTATGTCAAATTGAGTGATATATTCAAGGTGAGATTGCTGATAATTATCTTATCTATTCATTAATGATTAATATTGATATCAAGGACCATCTTGTAAAGATGCATCTTGCATTAGGTGGATGTCAAAGGTGAATAGAGATAGTTGGCATAGTATAGTTGGTAGTGATTAGGTGCATGGAAGAGTTA
The DNA here is from genome assembly GCA_037957365.1 of Torreya grandis. Taxonomy (NCBI): domain Eukaryota; kingdom Viridiplantae; phylum Streptophyta; class Pinopsida; order Cupressales; family Taxaceae; genus Torreya; species Torreya grandis. Next base: position 161,201 of record JARHVA010005203.1, on the reverse strand, counting down.
TCATGAGTGAGGTCATTCATGAAATAAAAAGTGTTTCCATGAGAGAGAAGTGTATGGTCATGATATAAAAGAGTTTTTTTGGCATTGTAAAACATGACAAGGTCAATCATGAAAGGTACATTGCATAGCAAGCATTGTCATGTCATGAAGAGGTATGTGCATGGTGAGCATGGAGATTAGTTATCAAGGAAATTTTGAGTATGTAAGCATGGATATAGGTATGTAGTGTATTAATGTGATTATTAATTTTGTTATGTTGTTTCCATTATTGAAAAATTCATAGGTAACAGGTCTTTAAGGTCAAGTGCATGAGTAGACTAAGCCTACTCATGGCATGAACAAACCTTGTGATAAGGTATGAACATAGTGGCTTGGTTAAACTAGTGTACACAGGCATGAGTTGTTTTATGAGGTTTATTGAAGATGTATATGAGGTATTGAATAACTCAAGAGAGTCTCAAGGTGACTTTACATTGGTTGGACCTTTAGACCAAGTTTGCATCTAGATCACTTTTAGACCCTACCTAACCCAATGAGGTATCATGAGCTATTGTCAAAGCATGTGAAGGATTTATGGATATGTTTTAGCTTAGATAGGTTTTTTTAGTATGTGAGTGAGGTGGAGAGTGCATTTATAGTGATATGAAGGTGTGTTTCTAGGTCTAATGTAGCATGAAGACTATGATGTAAAGAGAGAATATGGATTAATGGGTTATGAGGTTCAATTTACAATGCAAGTATAGACATATGAGTATTTTAATAAGTGTGTCATTTGTATTAGGTATGTTTACCAAGTTATAGGTCATGGTTTGTAGGGAAAGTCATGAAAACATGTTTGAAGGTCTCATGAGAGTGCAAAATGAAGGGTTCTCAACCCGAGAAAGATTTTTTTGTTTGTTATCTTATCAAAACTCTGCATGGGAACCTATTATATTCAAGGTATATGGGTAAGGTTATTATCTCAAAAATTTTGGCATTAGTTTTTGGATTGAGAGTCTATGCTTTATGAACAATCATTAATAGTGGATGTGTGTTTAATAACTCTTAGAACCCTAATAAAGACTTGATGTTGATGGTTTTGCTCTAGAGTAATCAAAATGAAGTGATATGGATAGATAAGTTATTTTAAGTTTTAATAAACTCTCCCATCCACCTCCAAGTGTGATTGAGTTGTTAGGTGTGTGAGTAGACCCTACAAGAAAGTGCTAGTTTCTCTAAGATTTGTTGTAGTAGTTAGAGTTGACCAAATCAAATTATGTAATTTGATGGAGGATGAATATTGAGACATGTATTTTATATAAATTAATGTTTTTTATCAGGTTCCAATATTTAAAAGTGAAAATTTGGTGATCTAAGTGGGATAGTCATTAACAGGCCTAATAGAAGAAAATATGTAAAACCTAAGAAGTGATGAGAAGATGATTCTTGATGTGTTTTCATGAAAGAGTGATGGATTAAAGTCCATTAAAAAAATTTTGGGTAATTTTATTCCATATTAATGATTGGTATAGGTTTTATAAGTCTGGTACAAGGGTTGAAAATTTAAATCCAAAACGGCTTATTTGGTTCTAGTGTGACCATGAGGAGAGAGGTCAAAAGATTGGTCTACAAGACCAATATCTGACATTAGACCATATTAAATTTGTATTTTAATATGGTATAGAAATTTTAGATAACAATTTTCATGTATATTAATTATTTTAATGTCCCTATATAGGTGTTGGAAGTTCAAGTTTTTGTAACTATGTTTTTGACATTTCTGGCAGTTTTGAGTAAGTTGTAGGAGAGTTATTCAGCCTTTATATCCTGAGTTAAAGTATTTAAAGCATATGGTAATGAAAACTAGGTAGTTTATTTTATTTATATGTGATTTATTTCCATGTTTATTTATATAATTTGTGTTTAATCATTAGTAATTCAAGATAGACCTCCCTATGTGTGTGAAGGCCTAATATAAATATTATTAATGGTGTACTTCAAGCGGTGGTTGGAGTTTAAAAGTTTCATGGACATAAGATGATATTATTGTTGGTATATTTGAGTGGAATATTAATTTTTAATTTCATGTGTATATTTTTAAAGTGTTTCAATGGTATCTAAGGGTAACGTGTACTAATCAAAGCCTAATTGAATTAGGTCTCCTTTAGGCCTAAAATAGGTTTTTATATTTTAAGTTGTGGATGACCTATTGTAATGATTTATTCATTTATGAAATGTGATATAAGATGTAATTAAAGTGTTCAAGTGTGTATATCTGACCAATATGTGTGTGAGTTAGAGGATTGTATATGAACAAGGCTTAATAGGCCTAATTGGCTAGTTAGAGTATATGAGAGTACAAGTGAAGGAAATAACACATTCAAGAGATGAAGGAGGTATTTTATACCATCATATGGTTTTATATAAACTATCATGAAGATATAATAGGAGTAATATAGATGAATATCATGTTTATATGACCTAATCTATCTTGAAGAAACCTAGTTGAGTGAAGAAGCCTAAAAGGTAGTTTTAGAGGGATAAAAGAGTGAGAAGAGCTAAATAAGGTGATAAGCATATATATTGTGAGAATTGTTTTTCTTAAGGTGATAAATTTTTTTAGGTAGTTGAGTTATTGTTGATTTATTTATGGGGTTGATGCCTCCTTGTAGGTTGATACTTGTTAAAACTTTGTTAAGTGGGTGCTTGACTAGTTGGGGTTGGTGATCCATGTAGAGTTGGTGCTTCACTAAATATTGGTTTTTGTCTTATAAGACTATATTCCATTTGTATATATTATTTGTTTCTATTTCCCTTAAGGGTTTCCCACATATTTAATGTATTATCTTGTTTCATGATCTTGTATGGTTGGATATGCTATGATAGATATTAATGTTTATATAAATGGTTCATGTATTCTTGAGTGAAATTGAATGAATGTTTTGAAGACAATAATTCAACCTCCCAGTGATTGTGATTCCAATAATTGGTATTAGTTATAGGTCCTTTGGATCATTTCTAATAGCTTGAAGGTGATCTTAAGAAACACAAGCATAGATTGTGATGATGACAATGTTTATCATGATAGTAATGAAGATATTTTCAGTTCACAAGCTAAGTATATAAGAGAGAGGTTGAATAATCCATTTGAGGTAATTAATAATAGTGTTCCTAATGATGATAATGATTGTGTTGATCAATTTGGTAATGGAGTTCTATTCTTGTCTAAAGAAGCAGGTTGCTCTAATGAATAAGATAACATTTATAATGAAGAAGGAGAATATGAAGTTGATATTGAAGCTAAGATCATAAATGACCTAAATTATTTGAATCACCAAAAGAAGAGGAATATTGAGTTGAGATATGTGGTTAAGGGTCTTAAGGAATAGATATGTACCTTGAAGAGTGACTAGGTGAAAGAAGCCAAAAGTGATGAGATGATCATCAGGGAGCTTAGGAATTAGTTAGAAGGTGTCAATACAAAGTTTAGATAAAGATAATTTGAGTATGATCAGTTAAAGATAGAGCTAGTTTTCTTTAAGGTTGAGCAAGAGCAGCTCATAGACAAGATGAGTAAGGTTGAGAAAGAGCGTGAGAAGTCAAAATAAGTCAAGAGTACCAAATTTAATGTTAACATAAAGATACCAATCAGTCAGCCTAATGTTATGAGGTATTCCAATTATTTCAATGGTTATTATTTTTCTTGTCATATATTTGGTCATAAAGAAAGGGATTGTAGAATGACCTCAAGGGATGAGTTATCATGGGACCATGGGAGAAGGAGTGATAAATGAAGATTTAAGTAAAATAATTTTATTTGTTTCAAATGTTATAATACTAGTCATATTTTAAGGGACTATAAGATGAGGCATTTGAGGAAGATTAGTCAAGACAAGAAGGTGTCTAGTTATTCCACTAAGAAATGGATCAAAAAGTTGGATCCTATGGAGAAAGTGGAGAAAGAATAAAAAACTAAAGGAGAGAAGAGAAATTTCATCTCATTGAAGAAGAGTGCTATAAGAAAAGTGAGGTTTGAAACTCCTAAAGAGAAAGAGAAATATCAAACCAATGTATGGAATATAAAGATAGCTAGAGTGAGTTTTGATCAGTCGATAAACCAAAGTGCACTATTTATTGAGGTAAACCAAGGATTAAATATGAAGGAATGTCAAGAACACTTATTATTTGCATCTATTGAGAAGGAATTCAAAGAGAATTAGGATGACAAAGTGGATGAGTCAATTTCTTCAATAAATCCTATGTAGATTCTATAGAGAGACTATCAGTCTCATGATTTTAAATGGTTAAGAATAGTGGATTAGAGATCTGGGAATCTCATGAGTTCATGGTGTTTTAGTGCCATGTGAAAAGGGGTGGATCCATTAAGATTCATGGAGACATTATTATATCAAAATAGGTAGGAGTTCTGAAGTGTATTAGGTAGAATGATGAGAGATCTAAGGTTGACATCAAGTATATGAGGTCAAAGTGCAATCAATTGGTATATGAGAGGTAAGATTTTGGTATTTTTATGTGAATAGTCAATCTGTATATATGTTAAGAATAGTTATTAGTGTAAATATGATTGAAGGAAAATGAGGATGGTTTAAGAGTCCTATTAAATCATGTGTTTAGTTTTGAAGATAAAGGAGGAGTCCCTACTTCTACAGTTGATGTCAATACTGTGGTAGCCTAGTAGGTGATCAAGAGTTTGATCTTCTTTAGTCATGTCAAATAAGGTAAGTGATATTGAGTTCCTATTTCATTTAAAGGAGATATTCTTGGTATAAGGGGGAGCTTGGTAGCTCTGATTTCTTTGTCAAGAGAGTTATTTCCATAGTTTATGAATATTATGTGTCATCTAATATCTTTGAGAGGTAGTATCAGATCAAGGGGAGAAAGTGTGATTCCATTAGTTGAAGGTGACCCTTTGTCATTAATTTAAAAGGGTGAGAAATATTAGAAAGGGAGAGAAAAAGAAAGAGCTAGATCTGGGAGATGGCAGCCATCAAGAGTGGTTACCATAGTTTTTTGAGTGTGTTTACCATCAATGATAAAGGAGGAGATTGTTGAGCACTGTCATTGATTGTTGAGTTTTCACATTGATGTCAAAGCTTATTATGAAGGTGCATGGTCAAGTAATATTTGAGGTGTGTGTATGATGAGTTATTTTTAAAACATAGTGAGTGTTGTTTCTATGAGAGAGAGTGTGATCATGGTGAATGAGGTTGATGTCAAGTATTTGTTTTGAGATTTGTGTCTAGGTGAGATCAAGGTTAGTTCTATTGGCAGTGAGTTATCTCAAGGCACATATGAGTGTTTCATTGATAATAATTTTCATAATAGGTGTGATAATGGAAGGCATAAGTCAAGGTGTCAAACATTTTTAGATGCATTGGAGGCTTGAGTATAATTATGACATTGCAAAATTATGAAAGTAGTGATATGAGTGTGTTATGAGTGTTCTTATGTCAGCTTGAGTGATATATTCAAGGTAATATTGTTGTTTATTATCTTATATATTGATTAGTGATCAATATTGATATCAAGGAGCATCTTGTGAATATGCATCTTGTATAAGGTGGATGCCAAAGGCGAATATAGATAGTTGAAAGAGTACATTTGGCAATGACTAGGTGTATGGAAGAGTTGTCATAAATGAGGTCATTCATTAATAAAAGAGTGTTTCCATGAGAGAGAAGTGTGTGGTAATGATATAACAGAGTTTTTTTGGTAGTGTGAAATATGAAAAGGTCAAGCATGGAAGGTAAAATGCATAGCAAGCATAGTCAAGTCATGAAGAGGCATGTGCATGGTGAGCATGAAGATAAATTATCAAGGCAAGTTTGCATATGAAAGAATGGATAGTATTATGTAGTGTACTGAAATGGATATGAATGTCTTTATCTTGTTTCCATTGTTGAAAAATGTATAGGTAGAAGGTCTTTGAGGTCAAGTGATTAATTAGCCTATGCCTAGTCATGGCATGAGGAGACCTTGTGAGAAGGTATGAGCATGATGGATTGGTGAAATGAGTGAACATTGGAATGAGTGGTTGTATGAAGTTTCTTGATCATTTATATGAGGAATTGGAGCATTCATGAGAGTCTTAGGGTGAGCCTACAATGGTAGGACCTTCAGACCAAGTATGCACCTAGACCACTTCTAGACCGTACCTGACCTAATGAGTTATCATGAGCTATTGTCAATGCATTTAAAGGATTTATGGATGTGTTTAAGCATAATAAAGGTTTATTTACTATGTGAGTGAGGTGGGGAGTGAATTTATAGTTGTATGAAGGTGTGTTTCTAGGTCTACTATAGCATGAAGACCATAATGTATAGAGAGAGTATGACCTAATGGGGTATGAGGTTTTGTTTCTAAGGAACGTATGGATAGGTGAGTGTTGTAAAAAATGTGTCATTTTTTTCAAGTATGTTGATCAAATATAAGGTTATGGTTTGCAATAAAAGTCATGAAAATGTGTTTGGAGGTCTCTTGAATTTTTAGAATGGAGGGTTATCATCCTGAGAAGGATTTTATTGGGTTTATTATCTCATAAAACATTTTCATGGGAACCTAATATATTCATGGTAGATGGCGAAGGATCCTAAACAGAAATTTTAGGCATAAGGTTTTTTATTGAGGGGCTGTGTTTTATGAATAATCATTAATAGTGGAAGTGTGTTTAAACCCTCTTAGAAACCTAATGAAGACCTATTGTTGAATATTTTGTGCTAGAGTCCTCAAGATGAATTGGTATGTCTAGATAAGTGATTGGAATTTGTAGTCAAATATCCCAGGGACATGTAGGTGTGATTGAGTTGTTAGGTGTCTGAGTAGACCCTATAATAAATTGCTAATTTCTTGGAGACTTTTTGTAGCAATTAAATTTAACCAAGTTAAAGTATGAAAATTGATGGAGGGTGAATCTTGAGACATGTAGTTTATCCCCATGATGGTCTTTGAATAGGTTTAAGTCTTTAAAAGTACAAATTTGGTGATCTAAATAGGCTAATCACTAACAAGCCTAATAAAGAAAATTGTACAAGACCCAAGCAGTGATGAGAAGATGATTCTTGATGTCTTTTCATAAAAGAGTGAAGGATTGAATTGCATGAAAATGTTTTTTGGGACTTTTATGTCCTATTCATTCTTTTTATAGGGCTTGAAAGTTAGGTACACATGTTAAAACATTGAAGCCAGAATGTCTTATTTGGTTCTAGTGTGACTATGAAGAGAGAGGTCAAAAGATTGGTCTACAAGACCAACATTTGAAATTATAACATATTGATTTTGTGTTTAAATATGGTATAGAAATGTCAGAGAATCATGTTCATTTATTGAATTATTTTAATGTCCCTATATAGGTGTTAGTAGTTCATGTTTTCATAACTATGTTTTTGATAGTTCTAGCAATTCTAAGTAAGCAAGTTGCAGGAGAGTTCTTGAGACTTTATGTCCTAATTTAAAGTGCTTCAAGAATATGGTGATGATCCTATGGTCATGTATCTTATGTATATGTGATCTATTTCCATGGTTGTTTATCTAATTGAATTAGGTCTCCTTTAGGCTAAAATAGGTTTTGGTATATTAAGTTGTGGATGACCTATTATAATGATTGATTCATGTATGAAACATGTTATAAGACCTATTGTAAAGGTAATCCAAGTGTTAAAGTGTGTATGTTTTACCAAGATATGTCTGATCTAGAGGATTGTATAATAATGAGGCCTAATTGGCTAGTTAGAGTAGATAAGAGTGCAAGTGAAGGAAAGAACACATCGACGAGATAAAGGAGGTATTCTAGATGATCAGAGGGGTGTAGAGAAATTGTCATGAAGATATAACAAGGGTAATTTAGATGAATATCAAGGTCATATGACTTAATCTATCTTAAAGAGACTTAATTGAGTGAAGAAGTGTAGAAGGTAGTTTGAGAGGGATAGAAGAGTGAGAAGAAGAAGGTGATCATCATATATTATGTGATCAACAAAATTTTATGAAGGTGATAAAATTTTTTAGGTGGATGAGTTATTAATTAGTCATCTAGGGGGTTGGTTCCTCCTTGCAAGTTGGTGCTTGCTAAAGTAGAGTTGAGTGGGTACTTGACTAGTTTCAGTTAGTGCTCCATGTAGAGTTGGTGCTTCACTAAAGACTGGTTTTTGTCTTATAGGATTGTAGTCCATTTGAATAGATTAGTGGGTTTTATTTCCCTTGATGGTTTACCATAGATATAATGTGTTATCCTATTTCATGATCTTTTATGGTTACACATGCTTTGCTAGATGTTCATGTTTGTATGAATGGTTCATGTATTCTTAACTGAAATTGAATGAATATTTTGAAGACACTGATTCACACCCCTTATTAGTGATTTTATTCCAATAGGTTTATAATAGGGTTTAGTATATTTATAAAATACCTATAGTAATTAAAAATCATAGTTAAATGTGTGTTTTACTTGTATGGTATAAACTATAGTCATTATTTATATTATGGGATAGATAATAATATGAGATTCATTTATACATTTGATGGAATAAATGTATATTGTTAGGTTATCTTAACATTAGTATGTTATATGATATTATTTATAATAGAATGTAAGTTTTATGAATTTTTTGGTTATACTATGTTAATCAATCTTGCATTGTTGATACTGAGTAAGTAGTGAGATAGGCACCACTAGCTTACTAGCATCACAATGCTAGATGAAGGCAATTTGATCATGTGGTGTGTAGGAATTTTGACTGATTTATATATCACTATTATTTATTATTTGAAAACCTTGGTCAAATTAATGTTTAGTGAGACATTTTCATTTCATGAGAATGATTTACATGTTTGTGCAATATCTGGTAATAAAATAGGTTTTTATGATACACTACATATTTAGTTTTAAAAATAATATAGCACATGGGTACTAGCTTGTCTCTCTATATTCATGTGTCATCATTATATACTCATATATGAAGGGTAGGCCATTCCCTAATGGGATTAGTGTGAGGAATTTTTGGTTTTTGGTTGGTGTGAAAAAGTGCTCAGATGATGTTATTCCTCCCCATAACAATACAACTTTTGAGATGACACTTGAGATTGCCATAGAAGTTAGAGTTTGGGAAAGTGTGATCTAGGGAGCCTTATATATTACATATATACTTTGTATTATATTATATTTTATTAATTATTAGAACATTACCATGATGAGCTATAATTACTTATTTATTGTACATTGACAATAGTGGATGTAGGCATGTATCAGCCATGACTGGCTAATTGTAAATACTTTATATAATTCTATTATGATGTGGTTTTTATGATGATAGTGATCAGTGATGTATGATGTAATATGTTTCATTTACATTTGTCATGCTTATAGATTTATATATAATCATTGATTAGATTCTCATGGTGAAATCTATTTATAATTTATGTGTTTAATTAAAAAAAAAACACATTTATCTATGTCAATCCCAATGGGGTTATTACATGTGGTATTAGAGTTGTGGATTGGAATATATGACTTAATGAGTCCATTATCATTTCATATCTTTTTATTTATCAAAAAGAATAACAGTGAAATCTGTGTGATACATTGAGTGTGTACCCTTAGGGGCACTCATATCCTTTTATATATGATAAAGGGTTGGTTATCGGGCATCTATATGGTGATGGTTGTATAAGATGGTTGGATAGGTAAGTACATAGCATAGTTCATGAGTTGTGATCAATATATTCCTACCATATTTTGATCATTTAAATTGAACACATCGAGAATGATTACTTCTTACATGTTAATCAAGTCACCTTCACCATTTATGTTTTATGCTATGAGTGTTTAAAAAGCATGAGATGATTCTCACTTAAGTATACATACATTAATTTTTTGTCTTATACACACTAATCCTAGGAGTGGGAAATTTTATAAGATAATTTTTAGATTGGCATCACCTAGTGCTATGGGAATTCTCCTTGTAGTGGTGTGTAGTTATTTTGGTTGAGAATTCCTAAGTGTTATGAGTTTTATTCTAGATTGACACCCCATATTTATGAGGATCAAGAAGAGGTGCCATTTCTCATAGATATCATGGAGGTGAGTTGTTACTCACTCACTCTCTTTTAATATCATTATAAACCACATAGTGCATTCATATTTTCATGATGTTGATTTAATGTTCCCTTAAAATGAAAACTTGTTTTTGAAATATTGATTTGATCTTATTCCCTTGAGTTAAGGAGATGGTGTATTCTAATTCTTATTTAAAGATAAGTTGTAATATTGGATGGATTGATGCATCTGTGTGGTTAGTATTTTTTCCCTTCCATTTGTGGAAGCAAGGTATGCTACTACTCTTACAAGTTTGGTAAGTAGGTAGTGATTATGGAAAGTTGGGTTGTGGTGTTTTATTTTTACCATATGGGGTTATTTAAGAGTTTTGATGTTTAGATGTTAGTTCTCTAATTTCAACTGGTGAGTTTTTAGAGTCATACTTTCAAGTGTAAATTTATCTAAAATTGTTAACTTAAACCACATGGAGTGGCAAACCTTGAATTTATAATGGTTCTAGTTTGATAATTATAAGTTTTATATAATTTATATGGTATTATATACCCTTTATTAGATTGATACTACATTTTTTTTCTTAAAGCATGTTATTTTGAAGAGTTATTATGTACCTTTTACATTTAGCAAGTATGAAGTAGGATGTGTAGAACATCTTGAAAGTATATAGGTTGAGATAAATGTATAACTTGTTATGTAACTAATCGAGCAAGCATGAAGTAATTATCTCATTTGTTTTCTATATAAGGTTTTTAGGATAGTGTGATCCTTGACCTTTGTATTTTATGTTAATTTTAAAATTATTTTCTCTTAACTATGACTATAAAAAAATAGTTTAAGCTATGAAATATGATACTAGTTACGATTAGCTAGTGGTAACTTAATACAATTATGAAATGATTGTATGATTTTTCTTGTATGTATGTTGGTATATGGGGAATTATTTATAATATATTATTTATTTATAGGATTTATTAGTATAGAATTGTGATTCATTGAACCTTTTACACATATTGGAGATCATTAAGTCTTACAGACCTAAAGGAAGAATGGTTAATTAGGAACATAAGAACTAAGAGATGGGAGTGGATCCTGTTTAGTTTAACATTGACTTAGGTGATACTGAGTTTGGATGCAACAAGGGAAGCTTGTCAAATATAGGTTTTGGAAGATAGAGTTGTCAAATTCAGTCATATGGCCATACACATGTATGTTGTAAGATGTTTATTCATTAATTCTGTATACATTGGAAATGTAGTATTTCTAGTTTTTATTCATCATCATACTTATCAGGAGATATGTGGAGTAGCAGTAGTATTGACATGTTATACTTATTAGGAGATACATGGATTAGTGATGGTATTAACTTATACACATCATTATTTCTAAGTTTGTTAAATACTTTTCTCTTAAATGAGAAAAACACTCTCTTGGTTAGACAAATGTGTGGAGGGGATTAAAGGTTTGTGGAACTCTCCCTGGCCATTTATTTGGTATTTTGTGATGATCTCATGTGCTTTGGGGAAGTTAGTGAAACTATCGCTGAGATATGTAGGACCCTTAGTGGTGTTAGATGTGGTCAGTCCTATAGTATATAGGCTTGTTATATTTGTTATAGATCCAAGAGTGTTCATGATAGAACCATTTAGAGTAAGAGATACTCACAAACCTTATTTTTATAATAAGGATATGTCATAGAGTAGGGTCTTATGGGACCAATACTCTGAGAATAGTGTTACTTGGAAGAATTATGATGAGTTATATAGGTAATTTCCACATCTATTTTCTTGATTTAATACTTTATACCATGTTATTTATCTATTGAGCAACATTTTAATTCAAAACTTATATTAGAATAAGATTCATTTGATGTGATGCCTAGATTTTAGGGGGGAAGGATGTTACATCCCAATTTCTCACTAAGAAAACTATTTGATTATCTATGGATATTTATAGTTAACAAATTTGATCTGGTATTTATTAACTAAGCTTTGATATATGTGATGTTATGAGATAGTTGGATATCACTTAGGTTACATGATTAAATTGCTATGAGTTAGCTGTAGTGTATATGTTTATATTATGATATTTTGATTCATTATTTTAGGTATATTTTATTATGTATGGATATCATGTTATTATGTTCTAACTACCTACTTGTGAGTTTGATGCAGGAGAACTCATCTCTCAGAGTGTGACAAAAGGAGATAATCATTAGAGAGGGTGACATAGATGGATATGTTGGAGGATGATATAAAAATGGCTAATAACCGTTACACACACCATGATAAATAGGACATGTTAAATGCATAGTTGAATTGTAAACATTAATATGCTTTCACTGATTATTCACATTTAAATAATTATGTGTGTTAGTTTAATTTAATACCTGTAAGTGTAAATGAATCAGGTATGATTACAGTATAGATGTTATGCATAGGGTTAAATGTATATAATTATAGCTCAATTATGTTGGTGTTTGGATTAACATAAAGATTAAGATAATATAATTGACTCTATTTCCTTAAGCCATGATAATTATTTGCTCATATATAATTAGTAGAAAATAAAGTAATTTTATTATAATTCACTATATTATGTAGATATTATCTTAATTATATTACAAAGGAATAATTTTTTTTAAAAATAAATGAAAAAAATAAAAATAAAAGATAATCTTGGATAAAATAAAGATATTCATAAGGAATGAAAATAAATAAAATTAATAAAAAACAAAAACATAAAACATAAAAATAATAAAGGAGCCAAATTTAAAAAAAAGTGTCATACATTTTAGAGAAGAAACAAATATTTGTAGCAATGCATAAAGGAGAGAAAGGGAAAAATTATAAGGAGGGAGGTAGTGCATAGAAGTGGAGAGGCACAAAGGGAAAGGAGAAAATCCCAAGAAGCAAAAAGAAAAGACTTTAGAATAAATTACCAGGTAGGTCATTCAATATAAATTTTGCATGTTCATATTTAATATATTAGCCACTAGGTAATCTAAACGACGATGTAGGTAATAGAAAATATTGCATATAACTTGAGTTTGACTTAGAGCATTATCATAGGAACAATTTGTGTATTATTGATATGCAATACTATAAGAGATTGGTTACCCTATGTTATTAAAACCATGAAAAAATATAACTATATGAACTGAGAATTTAGTCATCCAAGAAAGTGAAATGTATATTTATCTATATACATGTATATATATGATTATCAAAATAGAGAATACATAGATAGGACTAAGTTTAAAATATTTTACAAAATCATGAATCCTATGTAATAGGGACTAGTTGTATAATTATGTAAATCCTATCTTAATTCTGAGTCCAAATAATTGGAAATTATGAGATGATCATTATCATTAGTCTAACATTTGTTAATATAGATTATTATAGTGTTAAATTTGATATATATAGGATATATCATACAAAAAAAAATTAGGTCATATAATTTGTATTCTATTTATGTGGTTGGATGTTAGTTCAAAATCTTTATAGAAATCAATGTCGTGTCTTCATGCTTAGAAGTTTCAATATTTATTTGTAAGGATGACATGGTCAAACTCAATAAAATATTTGTAAATGTGAATAGATCGATTATAGACTAAAAATATTTAAAGTTTACAAATTCTAAGCCAATGGTTATGCAGTGATTCGACAATGACTTTATTTATATATACAACAACTTGATTCATATATTTATAATGACTTGTTTTGGATTAAAAAAATATATTTTATAAGTAGTGATTCATGTGGAAGATACAAAATGATATATTCTCATATGGCACCTTAAATTATCTATAATGTCTTAAATCATTTGCAATGAATTAATTACATAGAAAGGAATAAATAGATTTAGGTAAATCAAGATGTTATACTGATATTGAACATTAAACCATTTACTTTAATATTTTTTTGAGATTTAAATGATTGAATAATCTTATGCAATGATTTATGTATATGTAATTATGTCTATAACCACTACCCAAGATTTGAGAGTATGCTATTTTGTAAGAAGATTTTAAAAAACGTTATAGTATATTTGGAAATTGTTGTGGTATATATGTAAAAAAAATAGTGATGTAATATGTGGTAAAAGTTAAACTTTTATTATCCTCAATATCTATGAGTCAAATTTGTACTCACTTATATTAATGTGGTGAAATCTTGGTGAAAAATAGTGTAGTCCACCTTCATTATTTACTTACATAACATATACCCTCCTCCCTCAATATTATTAGCTATCATCTGTGTGTGAGTGTAATCCATTCATGAGAAGACATCTAAAGGATTTTATGTTTAAGTTAGTCTCGAATTGGAGTGGTTTACACTATGGTCTATGGAAATTGATGTTGAAAGGAAATTATCTATGTGGGTTAATATCCCTGCCTAAGAACATTAAGATATTTGTAAAAATAATTCCAAACATCCAAGTCAATGGTGTATTTTGTTTGGGAAAAGGGAGTTAAGATATTATTTGGTGAAAATTCAACCCTTTTTCCTTAACACTTATTTTAAAGATAAATATATTTAAGATATTTTAATTAATTATATAGTATGGTATATAATGGGATTATTGATAATTATGTGTATTGTTTATTATACCATTGAAAATGTATTTCAATACATACCATGAATATATTAATATTTTCAAAGGCATTTACATATATAGATTATGTATATAAAAATAGTGGGATGCATGCTGATAGTATACATTTTGATTAGTATATTATCTCAGATTGAGTGATTCATATATCTATATACTTGATGAAACTATTGCATATCATATAAGAGCAATTAGTATACTGCCCAATACTCATATGCAAACCAGAATAAGAAAAACTATGTTGCCTTGAGAAATTGTGTACAGAGTTATGTACATTTTTTATATGTCAGGATGAAACTCTATCTAGTTAGGGATAAAAATTTTGAAGTAAAATTACATTGTAAAATCCATTATCTTATAAATATTGTCAATATAGTTTATGAGTAGGGAAGTTATCATGGTTGTTGAAATAATAGGGGATTATTGACTAATAAATATACATGAACATTTATATAGTATCTATATACCATTTGAGTACTTATATATGGTGCATATTATGATGTACAAGTACTCATATATAGGAAATATACCAATAGCAAGGATGGTTAAATCAAGACATAAAGTTTCTTACAGATCAAAAATAATAAGCATATTAAAATAGTCTTATAGAAACAAAATGAGATATTTAAATGAAAGATTATAATAGGTTAATGAGTTATCTATTAATTTGAAAATATTATGACTAACTACTTAGAATTAACTAGCATGTATATAAAATGGTAGACTATATTATTGCTACCTGTGCTATATACTTGGATTTACTTAAGATTAAGCTGTTTAAACCTAGGATACACATAATAGGTATAATCCATACTTATTGCATATTATTTAGGATTATGAGACATTTGATTCTTGAGTTGTAGATTGGTTGTTTGGAATTGAGCATTTGATGTAATGTATAATGAACTATGATATTATGGTATGTAATAGAGTATATTATGTTTGAAAACTACAATCTAAGTGTATGTTATACTTGGGAGGTACAAACTATAATTTTTATGTCTAGATATATGCATACATTTGATAGATTAAATGTATATGTGTTGGTTATTTATATGAATAGTATGTTTTATGACAGTTAATAGGATCTTAGTTATGCATGCATAAAACACCCCTTAGGAATATAGAAAATGCTATAGAATTAAATGTTAGGTGTTTCAAGGGAACTGAGATGTACTTTATTATATCTAGTTTATTAAATAGAAGTTTATTTTTTCATGTATCTATGACTAATTTATTATGACTGATTATTGAAAATTATTAGTTATGTTTTAAAACACTAGACTATGATAATATGGGTTATCATAAGGTGTATTATATTTGAAAAATACTTATAGTAATTATAAACTATAGTTAAATGTGTGTTTTACATGGATGGTATAAACTATAGTCATTATTTCTATTATGGGATAGATAATAATGTGAGATTCATTCATACATTTGATGGAATAAATGTATGCTATTAGATTATCCTATTGTTATCATGTTATGTGATATGATTATTATTAGTATTTGCATGTATGAATCTTTTAGTTATATTATGTTAACAAATATCTCATTATTGATATTGAGAAGTAGTGAGACAGACTTCACTAGCTTACTAGCATCAAAATACCAGATGAAGGCAATATAATCAAGTAGTATGCACAAATTTTGACTAATTTATAGATCACTATTGTTTATTATTTGAAAACTTTGGCTAAAGTAATGTTTAGTGAGCATTTTCATTTCATGAGAATGATTTACATATTTGTGTAATATCTGGCAATAGAAAGGGTTTTTATAATACATTGTGTGTTTAGTTTTAGAAATCATACAACACATGGGTACTAACTTGTCTCTATGGATTTATGTGCCATCACTATCTACTAATATGTGAAGGGAGGGGCATTCCATAATGGGATTAGTGTAGGGGATCTTTGGTCTATGGTTGGTGTTGAAATGTTCTTGGATGATGCTTTCCCTCCCCACAATAGTAATATTTTTGAGATGACACTTGAGACTGACACAAAATTTAAAGTTTGGAAAATTATGATCTATGAAGAATTAAATCTTATTTATATACTTTTTATTGTATTAATTATTATAACATTATCATAATGAGTTATAATTACTTTTTTATTGTACATTGATAATAGTGGCTATAGGCATGTATCATCCATGGATGGCTAATTGTAAGTACTTTATATAATTGTGTTATGATGTGTTTCTTGTGATGTTAATTATCAGTGATATATGATGTAATATGCTTTGTTATAGGTATAATCACTAAGAGGGGGAGGAGGTGAATTAGTGAGTCCAAATAATCCAACTTAAATTATGATATTTTCAAACACTTAATTAGTTACCACAATAATTCATGAAGCATACACAACATTCACATAAATAATCAATTAACAAGAGAGACAATGCAATATCAATTGCATAACACATGACATACATGAGAAACCCTCTTGGGGGAGAAAACCCAGTGGAACTTGTAATTGGACTACTATCCTATAATAACAAGTTCCAACTTAGACCATCTAAAAATTATCAAGGAAATACAATCCTTATTTAATGAGACCACCATCCCCCAAGGTACTACCATACCTATCTAGTTGAGCTATAATAACAACTAAACCATTTATCAAGTTTCACCTTGCAAGGAGGCTACAACCACCTTAGATGTTAAGCTATAATAACAACACCTATGAACATATCCACATCTGAACTAGTGTCAATAACACCTGATGATGAAAATTTTCTTATCACACTTCACCTTCACTCACACTCAAACAAATAGCACACTATTATGCCAACAAAATTATGATCAATAGGTCATACAAATAGTCTCAATCTATTATACTCCTCAACTCATTCTTAGGGAAATCTACCCCTCATTCATTCCATAAAACATAAACATAAACCTCTCTCTAATCTCTTCAAGTCTCTCCAAGTATCTCTCACAAAGTCTAGAACCCATCATCTTTGGTTCCACTATTTATAGAGAAAACTTGATAATCAACACCTTGGTCGACCATTAGGCATGCCTTAGCTCTCACGGCATATTTCACATTAAGATACAAATCAAATTAATATTCATAGGTCTTCCATAACATCTATGGGTCAACCTTAAGGAACTACACCTTTAAATAAGGCCCTTGTATCCCTCAGAGGTCTCATGTGAACCCATTCACTCTTTTAACATTCCTTCAAGAAAAACAAGAACATGAGACTACTTTCAAATACATGGGTCCACTCCTTATGTCCTCTTAAACAACCCAAAATGATCATAGTCAACATGGATAATCTCTATGTATGTTCAAACAACTCAAACACTAACCTAGTGCACATAGTCACCATGAACAGACACATAGTCAACTCCTTAAGAATTGTTGATACTCAAAATAGATTGATCACACCTCCAAAATCCACATAGAACATCCTAATGTAGTATACAACATATTCCAATATCTAATTCATTGTGAAACATCAAAACAACATTAATAAAAGATTGAATATCCTTCTCGAGTCACTTGAAGAATAAGAATGAACACATAGTCAGCTTATATGCTCAATATATTTGACTTTACTCACTTTCAGATCTTCAAATCAATATTTTTAGATGCACCTTATATTCCTCTACCACTTTGATTTATGTAGCACTAATAAATTTGAATTCGATCAAAAGATATGGACAACATATAGAGATATGATTTTTCCTATGTTAAATTCAAATGGTCATAGTTATCCTTAGAACACAATGATTGAATCTCATTTCCTCTTAGATTATATTGAATAAACACCATCAATCTTGTATGATATTTAACACATAGTCTACCAATTCTAGACATTAAACCTCTATCACTTTGACCTTATCTCATGAAATCTCAAAATGTTAACTCAATACAGTCCATCGATCTCTATAGATCAACCAAGTACTTAACGATCAACACTCACCATTAGATCAATTTATATGAATTCTCTCTCACCATTAGATCATTATCCTACACATCATAAAACATCATGCACCTATATTTATCTCACTACTTCCTAACTTCTTGGATAAATGCATAGCATCAATATTGATTGAGCTAAACTTTTTAGAAAATGACCAAGTATAGTGACCCTTTCAATATCCCTTAGTATCCATTTTTTATCCTTAATAACTTCTTATACACTTTGATGCATGATCATAAATTTGGACTAGATGATCTTATTACATAGGAAAATCTAACCATGTGACACACTAATCCTAGAACACTCATGTGCATGATATATAATGCCATTAAAATTCCTTTTCAAAATCCTCTTTCATAGAGCCAACTATGTCAAAATCTATTTGGGATACCAACTTTGCTCTTGCATAACTTTTATTGTGCTTCAGTGCATGATCTCAAAATTAGCACAAACCATCTATGCTAAAAAATGAACAAACCCATATGACTATTTTATATTAATAACATCATACATGTAAGATATAAAACCATCAAAATTTTCACTTGACTTTTCTTGCCATATTTCAAAATTGGTTAAGTATGGAAAAACACAGTCAAACTGCCTGGGAATCCAACTTTGCATATGCATATATTTTGACATGCTACATCGTATGATCTAAAAATTAGTACAAATAAACTAGGAATATAAATTAACAAACACATATGAGCATTGTATCCATAAACCTCCATGCATGTGAATTTTGACCTCATCAACATGTTTACTCAGCTCTTTCTAGCCATATTAGAGATTTGGCTAGGTATGGGAAACAATGAATTCTGATTGAGAAGCTAACTTTGCACATTAATATCTTTAACTTCACTTTGATGCATGAATTAATAATATATTAAAAAAACTATGGAATAATGTGATCACAACCATATGACCAACTCCTCTTAACTCATTCCCATGTGGCAATAGTGACATCATCAAAATGCCTACTCAGTTTTTCTGCCATTAGACCCAAAATGTCTAGATGAAAACTATGATCAATAAAATGAATTCCAATAATTAACACAAGATATACAACCATAGATAATATCTTAGGGACCTATTGAACATTATCAAATCACCATACTTATCCCTGATCCTTTCTATCCATGTCAATACTGAAGATCAACAAACCATACATAAAGCACACTAGAACAAGCACAATGTACGCTTTGTTATTGTCACATAAGATATTAAATCACTTCATACACTTACTAGGACACCTTAATTACACTAACGTGACATCACTGATAACTATCCAAAAATCTCCCCCTTTGTCATTGATGTCAACACACATCATATATATCAATATACAACTCACCTTCTCTCTCTTCAAGCACTCCCAAAACAAGAAATTTCCATAATAGGAACTTTCTCCCCCTTTGACACAATGAAAAAGTGGGGAAAAAGTGATATTGAGGACCTAAAAATACTATTAAAATAGAAAAAAGACCATCTTATAAATATGATACAAACTCCCCCTTACTTTGAGCCTACTTTAGCTTGCCGTGACAACATCTTCTTGCTTTATGCCAAGACTATCTTCAATCAAGCACTACAACCAATAAATAAAGAACACACAAAACCATAAAAATATGATGTAACACATCA
Organism: Torreya grandis; assembly: GCA_037957365.1. Taxonomy (NCBI): domain Eukaryota; kingdom Viridiplantae; phylum Streptophyta; class Pinopsida; order Cupressales; family Taxaceae; genus Torreya; species Torreya grandis. The sequence continues at coordinate 140,958 of JARHVA010005203.1, read as the reverse complement.
ATAAACATATAATATGGAATCCTACTAATAAATTTGAGCAATTGTACCTTCAGATCTCTACACACCATAAAGAATCACCATATATGCGTACTAGCCTTCTCTCTCAAGCTACCATAAGGATCACCAAAAAATAAAAATTCACTAAACCAAATTTATAACTCACAATTAAACACACATACCTTACTCTTTTGGAGAAACTGAGCAAGAATCACTCTTCTTAAAACTTGACCTGTCTAGCCTCCTTGTAGCCCTACCTAAAACTTGCAGAGCCTATAATTTTCAATATAAAAATATCCAAGATATGAAACTTCATATCTAGATCACTCTCATATTCCCCCTAAATCAAACCAATTTTCATCACCAAGCTCATATTTTGTAACATACTTTCTTCACAACCAACTATCCAATTAGGCCTCCAAGTTAACAAAAACTTGAATAACTTAAGAAAAACAAACCTTCAAAAATAAATGAAGCTTGAATTGAACACCCATTTATCCCATTAAAAATATTAAGAATCTTTAGACCTCAATTCATAAGGAAAACCACTTTTCTAGCATGGCCCAAAACCCTAGAATCTCAAAACAAGTAGGGTCAACAAACCTCCATATGGTCAATGCGCACCTATGAAACTACTTGCACACCTATAGACACCCATCTCACACTTCTGGACAAATATATGGGCTTCCACACTATTAATAACACATACATCATATAACCCTTTTTAGGCCTGCTTGCCCTTAAGCCAAAAATTGAGAAAGCTGAGAATACCAAAACAAAATATTCAATTAGTACATACATAACTTTAGACCACAATAATAATTGGAGAACATCATAAATAAGTGTATATACCTTTTTGAGCACCAAAATTTTCTTAACATTCCATCAATCTCACTAAGCCACCTGGAACCACCCATTCTGACCTATACTACAACTGCTTCACAAACCTCTTAAACAGGCTCATGAACTTGTTGCTCCCATTTAACAAAATACCTTATCTAATTGTCATGATATTCTTGAACACATAAAATTTCTTCTCCACTAAAAGGAGTGTCTTAGAAGAATAAATAGAGACACTCTATATACCTCAATGATCTAAAAAAAAAAAAAAAACTCCTCATATTCCATCTCCTCTTTACTCATCTAATATTTTTAGTTCTTATTCTTTTTATTTATCTGAAGAAAAACAACTTCCACATATACTACAATATTCTCCTATTATTCTATGACTGAATTGAAAATACATGGAGACAACACATATTCATTACATACCTTTTCATCTGAAGAATCTTCCTTGAAGGTTGGAACCTCATCATTAGGCATAGACAATTGATGTTATTTACATGATACATGCTAAAAAATAAAAACATGTTCACTTGGATCCATACATATCTTAGGGCTATCCTCAATCAACACCTTGGTCTTCTCCTTGATCTTGAGTTCTTCATTCTCAACATGAGTAAACAATGAGACCTCTTGGTACTCTTCTGCTTCTAAAGCATTATCCACCTTAGGAAAAAAATTACTTGGACATATAGTCTCATCATGAATCACACTTGTCACCTTTGGATTTCATGTGCTAACTTTCCTTCTTTCTTAAACTCTAGGATCCTAATTAAATCTATTTTATCTTGTAGGCCTTTGCTTTTAGAGCCTAACAATGTGACCTCTCTATTCACAGTTGTAGCACACCATACCTTTTGCAAGAAATGTATCTTGCCTTACCTTATTTGGACATAAACATGCAATATATCCTATGCAATGAAAAATAAAATAATGTCCCCTTTTTAATGGGACTCACCTTATCTAATATTATATGGACAATGGTTTACAAAGTGTCCCACATCAAGATAATGAAAGCACTTGACCCTATTCACACCTTTTGACTGATGACCCCTGTCATAGTCCCATGCAAATTCATTTCTAATAGATCTCTTTCACCCTCTAGCCCTATGACCAAATTGATTACATGTATAGTAGTAACCATTGAATATTACATACCTCATGGTATTTGATAGTCTGATCTAATTTGTTTTTACTTTATCAACACCTTCATTCTTTGTCCAATGATTTATCTTCAAAGTATGAATGTCCTAGTTCACATTAGTCTTCATCTTGTCTTGAGTTAAAATCCTTTATTATTATTCATATCCAAGACCAATTATATCAATAACATGCTTTTGACCACTCATAATATTGTCGAGATCACATGAACTCTTTTCAAATCTCATAAATGTCTTCACCTTACTAGTTACCTTTTCTAGCTTAGATTTTAAAGATTCATTTTCAAAAACACACCCTATACATTCATCTTCATTAGTTTTTAGGCTTGTAGATAGAATTTCTAATTAAAAACCGAGATGTTTGATCATATCTTCATTTTCCTTGGCATCTTCATTCAATCTTGCCTCATACACATTGAATTACTCTTCATAGTCCTTGAGACCAGATTTTATATTCTTATTGATCTTCTTCTCAATCTTTAGTTCTTCAAGAGTATTCATACAAAAAGTCTCACATTCCACCTAATCTTCATCATCATCTAAATCATTCCAAGTAAAATACTTATGATGTGATAAACTTCCTTCCTCAACCATGAACAAGGCTTCATCTTCAATAGGACCATCATCTTTATAATAATATTCTAAATCATTGTATTCACTCTAATGTGATGAGATACAATCCTTTTTGGTGTAAAGACTCTTCTTGTTCTTGAAAGACCTCTTCTTATTGTTATACTTTCTAAATATTTTCTTCCTATATGTCTTATTGTCATCATCTTGGCCTTCAACATGTTATTCATCATCTTTCTTCTCATGCTTATAAGGTTACTTCCAAGCAAAATGTCCTATCTCTTCATACTTGAAACATTTAAAGGGTAGTTTACCCTTATACTTCCCTAAGTCTATGTTTAATTTCCTAGTAATTAAAGAAATTAGGTCATCCTCGTCAATATCACATGTTTCTACCTCTTTGGATTTATTACCTTGGAACTTATTCTTAGGATTCATCTCTATCTTGAATTCAACTTCCATCTTTGGTGGTATATAATCGTTTATTCTCATCTCATATGTAGTAAGGGTTCCATGTAATTGATCCATCTTTAACTAAGTAAGATCATGAATCTCTTCTATAGTAGATAATTTTGGATCAAACTTAAGAGATAGAGACCTTAATAACTTTTGGACTATAGTTTCCTCTTCAATATTTTCTCCAAGTCCTCTAATGATGTTCACAGTCTCATCAACTCTCAATAGAAAGGATGCCATAGATTCTTCTTCCTTCATCTTGACGCATTCAAATTACCTTCTATAAGTCTAAAACTTATCAAGCTTGAACTTTGAATCTCCTTAAAAAATGATCTTAATTATTTCTAATATTTCCTTAGTAGATGTATAATTGATTACCTTGGTGTATTCAGTCTTTGAAAGACCAAAAGTGATAGAATTTATCACCTTAGAATTGTTCTCAAATAACTTCTCGTCTATAGCACTAGATGGAGGAGTAATAGGAGAAACATAACCATCCATAATAGATTGCCATAGATAAAACCCTAGGGACATAATATATTTTCTCGTACTTGCACTCTAAAAAGCATAATTGGATCCATTGAATATCGGTGCTTGCATAGTAGATAAACCTACTTGATGACTACCCATATTTTATCTTGGATCACCTTCAAGCTATTAATCCTTTACCAAAGGACCTACTCTAATACCAATTGTTAGAGGTACAATCACTGAGAGGGGGAGTGAATCAATGAGCCTAACTAATCCAACTTAAAATCCAATCTTTGAAAACATTTAATCAGTTACCACAAAGATTCATGAAGCATACACAATATTCACATCAATGAACAAGAGAGATAATGCAAGATCAATCACATAACACATGACATATATGGGAAACCCTCTTTGAGGAGAAAATCCATTAAAACGTAAAATTGGACTAATATCCTATAATAACAAGATCCAATTTAGATAATATACAAATTATCAAGAAAATACAATCCCTATTTAGTGAGAATAAAATCCCACAAGGTACTGCCACACGTATCTAACTAAGATACAGTAACAACCAAACCTTTTAGCAAGTTTCACCTTGGAATGAGGATACAAATACATTAGATGTTGAGATACCACAAAAACACCTATGAACACATCTACCTTTGAAATGATGTCAATAATACCTGATGATGGACCTTCGCTAATCACACTTCACCTTTGCTCACACTCAAACCACAAAGACATTATTTTGCCAATATAATTATGACCAATAGGTCATAAAAACACTCCTCAATCTATTATTTTCCTCATCTCATCCTCAAGGAACTTTACCCCTCCTTCTCTCGATAATACACACACATAATCCTCTTTCTAATCTCTCCAAGTCTCTCTCATAAAGTCTAGAACCCATCATCTTTGGTTCCACTATTTATAGAGAAAAATTGATAATAAACACCTTGGTCAGCCATTAGGAATGCCTTAGATCTTAAGGCATATTTAACATGAAGACATAGATAAAAAATAATCTTCATAGGTTAGCCATCGCATCTATAGGTCACCTTTAAGGAAATACACCTCTTAATAAGGCCCTTATAGCCCTTATAGGTCTCATGTAAACCCATTCACTCCTTTAGCACTCCCTCAAGAAAAACAAAAAAACATGACTAATTTAAAATACATGGGTCCAATCTTTATGTCCCCTTTGACATCCTCAAATGACCATAGTCAATGTATCTCACCACTATGTATGATAGAAAAACTCAAACACTGACCTCGTGCACATAGTCACCATGAATGAACACACAATCAACTTCTTAAGCATTATTCACACTAAATATATATTCATCACACCTCCAAAATCCACACAAAGTATCCTCATGGAGTCTACAACATGTTTCAATAGCTAATTCATCATGAGACATCAAAACAACATCAATACAAGCTCAAATATCCTTCTCATGACACTAAACAAGAATGAACACACAATCAACTTCTAGGCTCAATATATTTGACTATTTTAACTTTCAAACCTTAAAATCAATATTACTAGATGTGTCTCGGAGTGATCTACCACTTTTATTTTTACATCACTAGAAAATTCAAATTATATCAAAATATATGGACAAAATATAAAGCTTTGGTTTTTCTTGTGATAAATTCAAATATTTGAATTCAAAAAGTCACAATTAACCTTTGAATGTAATGCTCAAATATCATGTCCTCTTAGCTTAGATCAAATACACACCATAGATCTTGTTCAATATTTAAAACATATTTCACCAATGTCAGATGTTAAACCTCTATCACTTTAATCTCATCTCATGTAATCTTGAAATTTTGACTCAATGTACCTTGTCGATCCCTATAGATCAACTAGGTATTTAATGATCAATGCTCACTGCTCGATCAATTTGTACGAATGCCCACTCATTGTTGGATCATTATCATGTACCTTTTCTCAATTATTAAACATCATGCACCTATCCTCATCTCTTTGATTATTGAATTCTTGGAGAAATGTGCACAGTTGATCTTGCTAGAGCTTTAACACTTTAAAAAATGACCAAGTATGGGGACCCTTTCAATATTATTGAGTAGTAATTTTTTATCCTTAATAACTTGTTCTATGCTTCAATGCAACATCTCAAATTTGGACTAGATGATGTCCTTACATTGGATAATTCAACCATATGACACACTTCTCCTATAATCCTTATACATATGAGATATAATTCGACTAAAATTTCTTTTCAGAATCTTCTATCACAAAGACAACTATGTAAAAATCTATCTAGGAGACCAACTTTACTCCTACATAACTTTTGATGTGCTTCAGTTCATGATCTCAAAATTAGTACAAACTATCTATGATTGAGACTAAATAAACCCATATGATTATTTTCTCTTGACGCCTTCACACGTGAAATGTATAATACCATCAAAATTATCACTTAGCTCTTATTGCCACATTACAAAATTAGCTATGGAAAAACATAGTTAAACTACCTCAGAGCCCAAATTTACATATGCATATCTTTTGATACACTACATTGCATGATCTAAAAATTAGTGAAAATAAACTAGGCATAAAAATGAACAAACCCATATGATCATTTATCTTGACACCTCCATGTATGTTAATTCTAACCTCATCAACATGACTACTTAGATTTTTCTGCCACATTGCAAATTTGGCAAAGTATGGGAAAATAATGAATTCTAACTAGGAAGCCAACTTTTCACACTCATATATTTGACTGAACTTTGATGCATAACATGTAATTTGTCACAAAACAAATAGGGAATAATGTGATCATAACCATATGACCAATTCTTCTTAACTCATTTCCCACATGGAAATGGTGGCATCATCAAACTGCTTACTCAAATTTTTTGCCACTATACTGAAAATGTCTAGATGAAAACTATGACCAACCAGATGAATTTCACTAATGCACACAAGCTCTCCAAACATATATAACATCTTAAGGACTTGTTGAACATGATCAAATCACCATACTCATCCCTGATCCTTTCTATCCATATTAATACTAAAGATCAACCAACTATGCATAAAGCACACTAGAACAAGCACATTGCACACATTGTCATTATCACATAAGATATCAACATACTTCATCCAATTATCAAGACACATACATGACACCAACATGACATCACTCATAAATATCCAACATGTTTCATTTAGAGTTATCATGCTTAGATCATTATAAATGATCACTTCTTAGATTTTTGTGGTGTAATCTATATATAGTTTATGTATTTAAGAAAAAATTATGTTTATCTATGTCAAACACAGTGGTGTTATTACTCCAGACTAGCTTGACCCAAAACACCAAGTCTTAAATCTCCCTCACCTCATGATCAGAGACTATTCAATTGCTAGTTAGCTTGATTGATGGGATATTATTTATATGCTCATGATCAGACTACCTTTATTTTTCTATTGAAAATAGTTGGTTCACATCCTCCCAAGGCTTCCTCCCTAGTGGTGCCATACATCTCTATCTTTTCCATGGTGACATGTAAGAATGCTGACTTGTGTGTCAATAAATTATGGAAGTGCCTCTTTCAGGCTCTTCATTTCCTTTGCTAAGCTAAAAAACTAAATTATGCCCTAAACCTAAAATTTAAATAGTTATTTTATTTAATATTTCCCTTAACTAAAAAATAGGCTATTTTATTTTTGGCCCTTAAGTGGATCTTTTTTCCATTAAGTGCTCATGAAAATGTATATGCAAATTAGATTAGAATTTTCATTATTAGAATATGGTTCAATTCTATTTCTAATGCTTGGTTACAAGGCTATATATGTGGTTTAGTCCTTAGCGCATTTATATTTTATGAAATATTATTTAAGTTGGGCCATTAATGATGGAAAAGGGGAATCAAGATAACTTTTGATTAGTATCTCATTTTTTAGCCCCAGTTTTTACAAAAGTGTGTATTTTTCCATGTTAATTCCATTGGTCCTATTTTCATTATAATTAAACTTAAATTATAAAGTGATAAATTTGTGGGGGCCTCAAAACATTTTTTTGGTTGCTTTCAAATAAAATTTGGGTGTTTTTTGGCCATTTGAAAGGCTACACAAGCTTCAAATTATGTTTGGTATTGGGAACTCTACCCTTTGACCCTACCTTATCACCTGGGGCTCCACTACTTGACCCTTCCTTATCACTTGGGGTTCTACCTTTGAACCTTGTAAGGGGCACTACCCTTTAACCCTGTTGGGGGTTACCACCCCCATCCCCTCGTACCCCAACCACTTATTTAGTTATTTCAAGTGTTGATGAGTGTAGGATGAGGTCCAATATGATAGGTGGTAAAATCCACTCATAAAAAAACTTTATTGAACTTATGTTTAGTGTATTTATATACTTTTATATGCATTTTTGGTAGAGACCAATGACTTGCATTTCTTGAGTATCATTCTTGTGCCACTTTTGTTTTTTGGCCATCCATTTCTCCTATTTTGATAGTTGCTTCTTTTGGGTGTATTTTTTTCATTCATCATGGTTTATTTTTTCATTTACCACACTCTTAGCACACACTACTCCGTTATTTTTTGAGCAACTCTCATGATTTGTGATGATTTATATTATAGATCAACAGTCTCCTTATTTGGATAATTTCTAGTGAAGCCCAGTGTCTTCCTTGTTTTCATTTGGGGTTTTTATGTATGGAGTATATTATACTCATACTAAATTATAAAGTATCATGTTGGGTTTGCTTTTGTATCCTAGTCTACCTTCATGCATGTGTACCTTTTATTGTTCATCCTTTACTATTTTAGTTTGTGGTTTTTGCCATCACCATGAGGACCACTTCTTGAGATATTTTATTTATATTTTCTACACCTAATTTTCAACCATTTGATAGTCTCTTTTAGTGTGATATGGAGCTATTCTAGTACATATAGTGCTAGCTTATTCAGGGTTGGAGTAGTGAATTTGGACAATTCATGCATGTAGAGTTTTTGGTGTCACTCCACCTAGTAAATAGTATGGGGGTATGTGGTGTAGATCCTATTTCTTATGTTTTGATCATCACTTACACATGTTATACTATTTTATGCTTTCAACACTACTGACAGTCTTCTTTATTGAAATTATTCTAGTGAAGTCCAATGCCAATTATTTTTGTAATCAGGTAGTGGATTCAGAACACTCATGTTGATTGAGTTCCTTTGTGACTTATGAGTACTTGGATTATGGAATACTTTAGCATCACCTTTGAGGGGATTTCTATATCTCTCTTCTTATTTTATCTCTTGTGGGGGGGGGGGGGAGTTTTTCATATGGGTTTTCTGCTTTTCTCCACTTTATGAGAGTTATAGTTATATTTTGCACTTTTTTGAGTGTTTTCTAGATTCATCCTTTGTACATTCGTATATTATTTAGGCACTTTATTTTTAAAAATCTATATGAAGATTTTTTACTTGTCTCCATGGTTGTCTTGGTGATTATTATAGTGACACCAGTGTGGTTGCCTCACTAGTCTTCATGCTCACTTCTCATCATCTTGTTAGAGGGTGTTCAATGAATCCTTCCTCATGTTTATCACTCTACCCAATATTTTGGAGTACAATTTTCATGTTTAGTGATCCTCATATTAAACACCATTCCTTATTTTACTTGGTGGCTATAGTAACTTGGCATCCATGTATTCTAGGAAGATGGATTAGCATCCATAAGGACACTTGGCTTCATACTGTATTGTTTATTGTACATGGGTACCTCATCAGGCCTTGTTACTAGGACCCATTTTATTTTTATTTCTCTCTCTAGTTATGTCTTAAGGGAGGGTGTTGGAGTTAACCTATATGCTTAAGTCTATTTGTGTACATTGGGGAAGTTAGTCCCACATGCATGAGGATGTTTGGATTTGTCTACCTTCCTCCCATAATTGTTCCTTTGTACCTAAGATTAAGACATGGAGAATAATTTTAGCATTATATAATTTACTTCTATGAATAGACAGTTTATTCTTTATATATATGCTAAAGCTTCCATGGATGTAGTAATGGTTTCTTTGAGAGATCTTGGTTGAGAGTTTTCTAAAATATTTCATAAAGTGATAAGTATTCATGCGGCCATGTTCCAAATAATCCATCTACATATAAGGTGATTTCCACCATCAATCTATTAATGAGATTTTGTCAATTGTTAATGTCAAATACTAGAGCTATCAATATTTGATATGTTAACTCACATAAATACCTGATTGACTCAATACAAACCCTTATCAACTAATTTCATCATTGATATAAAAATAAGATTAGAAAATATTCATAAACCCTTATTTTATACATAAAACCCAATGATATGAAGAGATTAAACAAAGCATAATAATCAAAATAACCAAACATCTCTTCTGGTTTTTTTCTCATGCCTAGTCAACTTAAAATTGGATGCACACCTTTTGAAATCCTTTTAGACCCAAATGCTCTACCGAAAAAATGGATCTCTTTGGGGACTTCACCTTATTACCTATAAGATACAATAGATTTTGGAAAATTTTCCATGTTGATATTCTTTTTTAAATTTACAAATCTATAAACTATGTTGTTTTAATCATGAAGATGTGGAAATAAGTTTTTTTATAACTAACAAAGTTATTGTGATATTCTATGTCATCTTCTAGATTTATATCCAAATAAGCAAATTTTGGCTAGAGCTTAATCATCTCCAGATTTTATTAGATCACTAGGGAAATGCCAATTGTGTGGTTAGTCACGAGCCTCTAGATCTTCTACATTCCAATTTTAATCCTTATTAATGAAGACATGGTTTTTATAGGAATATTTAGCAGATCCTTTGTAATATCCCCTATCCTCATTATCACTAGTTGTTCCCTCACCATGGAAGATTTGATGGTTCTAATAGAGGAGGTGGTGGAAAGGGGAGGGGGCACTCCTCCATAGGACAAGTTTTTGTGTGTAGCCCTTACTATTTATCCTTCCTAACAAGTTGATGAAAATGAAAATAAGTATCAGAATGATGGGTGGCATCCCTTACATGTGGATGATGATCCCCTACTCAAGGGATTTGGGGAGGCAATCTGTATGATCCTATTTCTCTGTTTCCCCCTCTAGACAACACATTTGTTGTTATTTCCTAGTGAGTTAATTATTGATTTTGTTTTTTCATGTGCTCCTTTTTTGATTATTACACATTTATGTTAATATGGCTTGATGTGATATTTTTTGTGGCCATTATTGACCCTCTACTAGACTAGTTTGTCTCCAAAGGGTTTTTCTAGCTTGATTCGATTTTTTGTGTAGGGCGTGACTCTTTTCACTAATTTTTTTGTATGAATAGCATTATACATATAATTTTTTATTAATATAAGTGCATATTTTATTCAAAAAACATTAATATTAAAATTGTTATCATATATCTATTTTCATGTGATCTAACATGAATTATTCAAAGGGTAAATGAAACAAAACATGATCCATAATCATATAAAATATCAAAACTAATGTGTCTAACCTTGGTCAATACTTCGCCAAGGGTATAATCTAAGGTGAGGTAGGTAGGTAACTACGTTTAATTCTAAATATGGTTATATGGTTATTTCAGTCAAGATCTAAAAATGCAAGTGTATACCTAGAAGTAACAAAGATCTAACAATATAAATTAGGCAACAAAAAGAGAAGTATCCTTGTAGTATTGATATCACTCTAGAAAATTACAATGTATTAGTGATGGTACTAACAAATGAGAAAGTTTTCCAAATTAAGTTGTTGATTACATTCACTTGAACCTGATCTCAAATAATCTTGCTAAATTTTTTACAAAGTGATTTTAGTCACATGTAAAACATGTTAGTTCTCAAAACCTTAAAGAAAAAACATGTGTTTTGGGGTCTATTATAAACTAAACACTAGGAAAGCTAATTTAAATTTTTTGGATCCCTTAGAAAATAACAATACTGAAAACATCAAACCTCATAATTAGAATAGTTCTAATAACATTGTAAACCACAATGTTGTGTGATGTGTGTCTAACTTAAACTTTCATTCTTTAATAAATGATTTAATGATTCTTTTATGAATTTAAAATTATTTTAAGTGCTTAATACATTTGTGTAAATAATAAATGAATGATGTATGATTCTCTTATATACAAATGAACTATAATTATTATATGTTTATATAAAATTAAATTAAAATTAGGATCATATTGATGCTTAAACCGGCATCAAAAGATTGAAAAAAAAAGTAATACATGAAAATAAAGTTTACTCTAACAACAAAAGGAAATAATAATGCCATTAATGCTTTAAACAATCCACTCATCATTGATAATAGTATAGAAAGACTTCAAAAAATTTATTAAAATTCTTAACAAAAGAACTCAAAATTATAAATGTTAAGGTGTGGAGCTAAAAGCTTCAACTATTTGCAGACACAAGAGAGGATGTTGAAGAACCAGAGGAACTGGCATCGGTAGTATAACTGACGTCGGTCACATACAGTGGAGAAGGAGATCAGTGACGGCAGATAGTCGGCCGACGTCGACAGCACCAGACAAGCAAGGACCGGCGTCAGTCGCCTGTGTATTTTCAAAACTGCTGTTGACAAATAGTCAGTTAAGTGAAGTGAGTGTTTGCATGTCAAGCGACTAATTATAGTCACGAGCTACGTGTCTGATTATTGTAACTAGAGTTCTAATTTTTGTAAGCATGGAATCCTATTTAAAGACCCATAAGACATGTATTGTATTCATTCTAAGGCAAGTAAAAGCATTAAATCTAGCAAGGTCAAGGAGATCAGCTGAAGCATTCAAGGAGGGATAATAACTCAGGATTTAGAGTTGTTGTGTTGAGCAAGAGAGAGAGGGAAGGAGGTCTTGAGGTGTGGCAAGCCTTTGAGGTGGAGGAAGAAGTGGCATCTTCCTTATTGTATTTTCTTCTAGTAGTATTTAATACAAGAGTGTGTGATGTCTCCCAAATTCTTTGTTGTCTCAAGTTTCTAGCTACTTTATCATTCTGGTATAATTTCGTGTTTAATTGCATATAAGAAAGTAATCAATTGTGCTCTAATTGGTAGAGCTACAGATCCCCTGACAAGTGGTATCAGAGCTACAGTTTGCAGGAAGCAGGGTATTGTTTTTTATTACAGGTCATTCACAGGGTTTTCTGATTGAGTAGGAGTTCAGCAATGGCAGAAGAAAGCAAGCTACGAATGGAGAAGTTTAACAGCAAGAATTATCAACATTGGAGGATCCAGATTGAGGACTATTTGTATCAGAAGGATTTGTACTTACCGTTGGGTGGGGTTGCATGCAAGCCCACAGATATGAAGGATGAAGAATGGAACGTTCTTGATCATAAGGCTCTCGGTTCCATAAGGTTGAGCCTTGCATCGTCTGTGATTTCCAGCTTATCATAGTGCAAGACAACGGAGGAGTTGATAAAGTCCTTGGCGAATTTATACAAAAAGCCTTCGGCTTCTAATAAGGTATATCTTATGAAGTAGCTATTTACTTTGCAAATGCAGGAAGGTGGATTGGTACATACTCATCTCAGTGATTTCCATGGTTTGGTAAACCAACTAGCTTCAGTCAATATTGTTTTTGAGGATGAGGTAAAGGCTCTCTTGATTTTATGTTCTTTGCCTAAAAGTTGGGACGGTATGGTTATGGCAGTAAGTAATTCTGCATCTGCTTCTAAAATCTTAAAATTTGATGATGTTGTGAGTGTGATCTTGAATGAAGAAATATGTAGGAGAATCACAGGTGAATCATCAGGGAATGCTCTAAGTGTAGAAAGCAGGGAAAGGCAAAGGGAGAAGGTTGAGAAAGGGAAATCAAGGTCAGAAAGGAGATTTGAGTCCAAAGGTATTACCTGCTAGTTTTGTGGAAAGAAAGGACATACAAAGAAGGAGTGTTGGTTGAGAGATAAAGAGAATCAACATGCATGTATGGAAGAAGCAAAGGATGCAAATATTGTGATGCAGGATGCTCTCATACTTTCTTTGGATAGTCAGGTAGGATCATGGATTTTAGATTCTGTTTCATCTTTTCATGCATCCCCAAATAGAGATTTGTTCTATGAGTATGAATAGGGAGATTTTGGAGTGCTCTATTTAGGGGATGGTACACCTTGTTAGATAGTTGGCAAAGGGAAAGTGCAGCTGAGATTGCAGATTGACAACACATGGGTGTTGAAAGAGGTCATGCATGTTCCAATTCTGAAGCAGAGTCTGATTTCTATAGGAAGGTTGGGAGATGAGGGATGCACAATAACCCTCACAGCAGGTTCTTGGAACGCTACTAAGGGAGCACTTGTTCTAGCAAGAGGTAAGAAAGTAGATACTCTTTATCTGTCTACTTGTATTACTGATTTTACTTCTGGTGTAGATTTGAAGATGTGGTCTAATACGCTTGATCACATGAATAAGAAGGGAATGGAAGTTCTTGATTCAAAAGGTATGTGTTCAAATTTGGAAAGCATAAATACAGTTCATTGTAGAAAGAGGAAATTTGATGCTTTTGACAGGAACAAAGAAGCCTTGGTGTTTATGGAGGAGATGAAGGACAGAGATCAGTCACAAGGGCTGAATAAATCTGAGTAGGGCAACATGGATAGAGGTTTGATCCAGGAAGAGCTCGCGGATGAAAATTTCATCACTCACAGGAACACATAGACACCGATGTCAGTCGCTTGGCACCGACGTCAGTCATCTAGATACCGACATCGGTCATGTGCAGACCAGCAGGGTCGGTAGGTTGGACTGGAGAAGTCTGACGTTGGTCATAAGGACCGACGTTGGCAGGAGAGACACCGGTGTCATCCAGGCAAATGACGTCGACAGTCAGGGTCAGTGCAGGGAACCAACATCGGTCGGGAGCAGACTGGGAGATGGCCTAGATCGGTCACTAGAACGGATGTTGGGTGAATTAATAATTCTCAAACACCCATGTGGAGGTCAGGAAAGGTATGTGAACCTCATATTCGTTGTTCACCTTCTTTATATTGCTTACTGATAGTCACAAACTAGGAAGATGGAAGAAGCAATGCAGGTAAAATCCAAAAATAGTGGGAGCTTGGCATGGATGAGGAGTGTGAGTCCTTGGAGAACCAAACAGGTATTTGTTGGTAGTGTTGTCAGCTGGAAGGAAGCACTGGATAGAGAGATGGACTCCCGTTTTAGAGAAGAGAGTGGATGGACACATGAGACAAAAGGCTATGGTATATGGTCTTGAGTACACTGCAAAAAAATGGAGGTTTGACCATTGTATTTATCTTTACCAAGTTGGATAATATTAGCTACATTATCCTGTTACTGTATTGTGTTACTTGTTACAGGGTTTCATATACAGGGAGTTTTCTGAGCTAAGGGTAGAGTTGGTTCAGAAGTATGTCATGGAGAATTTGGGAGCAGCAAAATTCTTGTGGCATAAGATACAAGTATTGCATCATAGGTTTACGTGGTGGTTGGTCTTCAAGAGTGACATTGAAGAGGGATACAGAGCCTAAGGAACAAAATAAATGGTGTACAGGTACAGGTACAAGTACAAGTTGTTTATCTCCAAGTGGGAGATTGTTAAGGTGTGGAGCTAAAAGCTTCAACTATTTGCAGACACAAGAGAGGATGCTGAAGAACCAGAGGAACCAGCATCGACAGTATAACTGACGTCAGTCACAGATAGTGGAGAAGGATACCAACGATGGCAGACAGTCGGCCGACATCAGCAGCACCAGACAAGCAGGGACCGGGTTGTGTATTTTCAAAACTGTTGTTGACGAACAGTCAGTTAAGTGAAGCAAGTGTTTGCATGTTAAGCGACTAATTATAGTCACGAGCTGCGTGTCTAATTATTGTAACTAGAGTTCTATTTTTTGTAAGCATGGGATCCTATTTAAAGACCCATAAGGCATGTATTGTATTCATTCTAAGGCAAGTAAAAGCATTGAAGCTAGCAAGGTCAAGGAGATCAGTTGAAGCATTCAAGGAGGGATAATAACTCAGGCTTTAGAGTTGTTGTGTTGAGCAAGAGAGAGAGGGAAGAAGGTCTTGAGGTGTGGCAAGCCTTTGAGGTGGAGGAAGAAGTGGCATCTTCCTTATTGTATTTTCTTCTAGTAGTATTTAATACAAGAGCGTGTATTGTCTCTCAAATTCTTTGTTGTCTCAAGTTTCTAGCTACTTTATCATTCTGGTATAATTCCATGTTTAATTGCATATAAGAAAGTAATCAATTGTGCTCTAATTGGTAGAGCTACAGATCCCCTGACAATAAAAATCATAAAAAGTAAAGATAATAGTTAAAATGGAGTGTCAATTTTTTTTGAAACCATTAAAAATTAAAAACACATAAATAATACATAATTTGAATCCTAAAAAAAAGAATAACATTTTAAAATTATGCACTTCAATGATAATAAATAATGAGATGATATTTCTAGTTGTCTACGTCTCATTCTCTCTTTAATATTGAAAACCTCTAAACATTTTTAAATGAAATTGTTATAAATTTTCATCCAAAAGTATTAAGTGGCATGTGCTTAATATTTTGGAAATACCCATACACTTTTGACCAAAAAATTCCAAATTAAATGGTGTACTCTTCATCAAATTCAAGGGGTCCTTTCCTTTCATTTCACATGTTAATAAATAAGTCAAAGGCTTATGCAATGGGCGGACACTGCATATTCATCTCACATGATGAAAAAACAAAAATACGCTATTGTTAGCCAATCCATGATTGACACATTTTATAGTAGTAGAGTCATAAGAGTGGATATGGTAGATTGTAAGAAGCTACTCAAGAAGAAGGAATATGATGAAATTAGAGAATATTTGATTAGGTGAGGTGGTAGTTAGTAACAACCTAGTTTTGAATGATGGAGGTTTGGGGGAGGTAGTGGTACAGAGCAGTTTGGTAGTGCTTAATGCCATTAGTCTGCTAAAATCATAGAGGGGATTTTTGAGTCCATTGAAATCCTTAACTAAAATGAAATGTGGTTCTGATTGATAGCTCTATAGGTGGGCTCAAACCAGATGAGGGATTTTATGATGCATGCATAGAGTTGAAGAAAAGAGGGAAACTTGAGGGTGTCTTTATCTAGTCTATTGATGATTCTAAATATAATGACATAATTTATGAGAAGTAATGTTGGTATTTTTGTCAACATTTTCATCCAAGGCATTGAAAATTATTTTCCAACCTGACAATGTTTTTGCTTAGGCTGTGTAGCCTAAAAAATATAGAGATGTATGTGGTTTCTATTGATCACTGAGGCTCAGACTCTAATGATTGTTCCTTCTTCTAGGCTCCTAAGAATGCTTGTTAAATACATAATTATGTATTCACATAGTTAGGCCACCTCATAATGTATATTCATAGAGTTCCATCAATACAAATTTGTATACTACACGTTATATTGAAATGAGCAGTATGGAAATAACTTTGGGTTTGTATTTAAACTCATAAGATGTCCAGGGATATGAGAAAGGTTGTAGAGTTCATATTTTAACATCTACAAGTGAGGCATGGCCAAAAAATGATGGCAAAATAGAAAATGAGACTGCTAATTCAAAAGGGGATAATTTTTTAAAGAAACAAGACACTCATTTTCTTGTTAACAGTGACAAACATATCCATGGAATATAGGGCACTTGAAAGTAGAAAAAAATTGATTTTAGAGATGAAGAGATGCAGGAAATTAAATAAAAGACTATATGCAATGGGAATTGTCCACCTACTGTTACCACTTGTTCACTTTTTGCTACATGTTACCTACTTCAAATAGTCCATCTTTCTTCAAGTATCACTTTACTATCGTGCCTCCCATAATCATTGTTTCATTTCACATTTTAATTTTTGTATTAATTAATAGTAAATATAATATTATTTATTAAAATATTAATATTTATTACATATAATAATATAATATTTAATAAAATATAATATATTATTATATTAAATGTATATAATATATTATTATTATTTTATTATATATATGTATAATAGAATGTATAATTTAAAGATATATATTGATAATAATTTATTGGTGAATTATTTTTGTATAAAATAAATGAAAGATGACAATTTTGGAAAGATATATGTAATTTTTTTTATTTATTAAGTCAGAGGCTTTATATTGAGAGGGGAAGTCTTCATATTAATTTCACATGAGACAAGCCAAAAGAATATGCTTTCTCTTTCATTATTTTGTTAACACATTTCCACCAAATAGGTATGGTTTGTTTTTCTATTGTTAAGCACTTTATCTTGTCGAAACCGTTGTTTTGCTTTCTAGAAGTGCAAAAGGAGTTAGTGATGCGACCTAAAAAATTTGTGTAAGAAATGTTCCAAATAAGGCATAGATTTATCCTCTGTCTTCATATTTCAAAGCTCATAAAAAATGGGCAACTGTAAGCTACAAATTAAAGATAATAAAATAATATAGAGAGAAAAAGTCCTCTTCAATGATTGAAAGATATACACAAAATGACTCAGACAAGATTGGAGAAAATGCACAAGATGGGTTTGAATTATTGTAGACCTGCAATTAGAAGAAATGATTTTCATACCAAAATAACAGTTTTAGAACATGGTATGGGAACCCATAAAAATTTAATGGAAATGATAATTTTGTCATTTTTTATAGCTAAAAATGACAGTAACTTCCATTTTTTTGATTGGCTCACTCAGATGTCTCATACATGGGTAACCACATGTTTTTTAAATTTTATATATATATATAAAAATATATATTATTTCATTATATTTTTAAATATATTAAAAATAATATATGTATTTATAGTATACTATATTTATTCTAATTGGATCAAAATGTGTCAAATTAATTTTATATTTATATTATATTTTCTTAAGTTTTATTATATTGTATATCACATTATCTTATATTTTATTTTATATTATGTTATAATATTTATGTGGTACATTTTGATCCAATTAGAATAAATATCATATACATATATTAAAAAATAAAAAGTAATCTAGTATAAAATATAATATAATATAAAGTACACTAATGCCTTACCAGTGATTGGGATTGTATGCTTAAAGTACACACACACACACATACACACACACACACACACACACACACACACACACACACACACACACACACACACACACACACACACACACACACACACACACACACACACACACACACACACACACACACACACACACACACACACACACACGCACGCACGCACGCACGCACGCACGCATGCACACACACACACACACA
This sequence comes from Torreya grandis, assembly GCA_037957365.1. NCBI lineage: Eukaryota > Viridiplantae > Streptophyta > Pinopsida > Cupressales > Taxaceae > Torreya > Torreya grandis. The sequence continues at coordinate 122,191 of JARHVA010005203.1, read as the reverse complement.
CACACACACACACACACACACACAATGTTATGTTATAATATTTATGTGGTACATTTTGATCCAATTAGAATAAATATCATATACATATATTAAAAAATAAAAAATAATCTAGTATAAAATATAATATAATATAAAGTACACTAACGCCTTACCAGTGATTGGGATTGTATGCTTAAAGTAAAAAAAAATAGATGTTTAGTTCATACCCTGCAACCTTGTCATTCCAAGAGATGAACTACTAGCGATAATAAACCAAGTGTGAATGGAGTATAGGGGTCTGACATTGTATGGCAAACATGTCCATCTGCTTGCTTGATTGTCTATGCCTTTTTTTCCTTTTTGGGAAAGTTACAAATAAATTGGATGATGGCATGGACTAATTAATTTTTTATTATTGAAAGACTCGACATCTGATGTGATTAGTCAAAGGCTTATACAATGGGGTAAAGCCCCCATATTTATCTCACAAGAGGCAAGAAGAAAGAATATGTCACTTATACACTATTGGTTTCGAACCCTCTACGCTCGCAGATTCGTTGGTTTCCTTGTGTTAGGTGCAAATCATATTTGGTTGTCCATTATATTATTTTTTATTGCTTTTATAAATTGCTTTGGTTATAGCATTGCAGCAAATGAATAACGTGTAAAACACAGTAATTGAATTACTACCCCAGTATTTTTGGTTTTCAAATATAACAAAGAAATAATAAAAATAACTATTTTAATGTTTATTAATATGAACAACTTTTATCTAACCTCTAGTTTTTCTTGCACCATGGGAGAAACTACTAGTAATAATCACATTTAATTAAGTCAGAGGATTATTACGTAGGGGTGAAGCCCCAAGATTCATATCACAAAGAGACAAAACTAAATATGTTGTTACCAACCAATTCTTAATTGACATGTTTCACAATAGCAGAGTCATGAGAAGGGTAGTTTAGATGATGTCAACTACAAGTTGTCAATGGACGTCTATAAGAAGGGGCATCTGATGTAGGAAGGTAGGAGGTTGATGATGTGGCAGGTAGTGCATGGATTTGGCACACTGCATAGGTCATATGTTGCTCAATTATCATTCCAAATTAGAGATGGAATCACACTTTTTTATGCTTCAATGTTGCATTGTTGTGCTTAACAGGCTTCATAATTCTTATAATGATTTCAATGCCCTCACTCCCTACTGCATAAACACATATTTTTAGTTTGTTGAATGTGTAGAGGGGATTTGTGAATCTGATGAAATCCTTGACTAAAATGGAATGTGGTTCCACTTGAGTTGAAACAACTGAGGTGAAAAGAATGGTGATGATGTTGAACTTGCACTGAGTTAAAGTAAAGAAAAGAACATAACTTGATACAGCAATAATGTTAATGCTATTGGATGAAAAGGTTGCTTCGAGAGTGACATTGTAGGAGCAGAAGAAGTGATTGTAAGAAGATATGACAATGATAGCAACGACTACATCTATGAATAATCATATAGTGTCTGTATTATCGTATGGATATGAAAGCCCCCTGGGGCAAATTATTTTCTCAGGTATCATCATTATTATCAATCTAAATAGTTGTCTACATGTTCATCCAATACAAATATGTTTGGCTTGCAGCAAGTCACTTGTTCAAATCATGGAAGAAACATTTTAAGCACAAAACCTGTGGCTCAATTATCGTAGGCAAGATTTTTCATAAGATTTAAGATTTAATTTATTGTTTTATAATTTTTATTTTAAATTAATAATTACATAAATTATAATTAATAATTAATAATTAAATAAAATATAGTTTAAATTAACGATCAAATAAAATAATTTGTTGTTCTAAAATTTATATATAAATAATAATAAAGCAAAAGGAATTTAAAATTTAATTTATTGTTTTATAATTTTTAATTTAAAATAACAATCAAATAAAATAATTTATTATTCTAAAATTTATAATTGGACAATTATAAAGTAAAAAGAATTTCTCCTAATATATATTATTATTTATGTTGATTTTTTAAAGATTTTTTATTATACTCTCTCTCTCTCTCTCTCTCTCTCTCTCTCTCTCTCTATATATATATATATATATATATATATATATATATATATATATATATATATATATATATATATATATATATGGTGTGATTTCATAATATTTATGTTTTATATTTGGTTTAAAATAGTTTTCTACAATAGAATGAGTCTCTATATTATATCATGAGAGAGTTTTTTTTCGATTCCATCACAAGTTTTATTATATGTTGACTAACACATTTTTGATTTTATGTTATAGTGAATTGATGGGAAGGGTAGAGGAATACCCACATTTAGTTGGTTAGTATAATTTATAATTGGTTTTGGTGGCTTTATTTGGGAATTAAATGGAAAGGTTAAAATCTTCAAAAAGGACAAATGACAATAACATTTACCATCACTTTGACAACTCATGGGTGATATCTTTCATCCTTCCAATAGGTTGTTTTGTTGAGATCTTCACAACCATATTTGATCTTTGTTTATTGATCTAATTAATATTGTATTGACTTTTAGTCAGGATACATTAGAATGTCAAAGGGATTTTGTTTTGGTTAAAAATATTTATTCTTATTTAAATTTTCTTATTTTGAAATTAAAATTTTACTAAATATTATGATTGTTAATTTTTGTTATATAGATTTACATAATTTGAATGCTTAATTCTTCTAGAATCTAAATTCAAATTTTAAAATTGATTAACCAACTGACAATAACAAAAAAATTAACAAATATTGTGTGAACAACTCAACAATTATAAAATCATTACTATTCATATAATTTAATATTATATAAACTAATATTTATATATTTAATATATTAATACATACTAAATATAATCACAAAATAAAAATATACAATTCTTCCAGCTTACTTTGCACCTTGGGGCAATTGCTAGTTAAGCCAGAGGCTTTTTACACCGCAAATCCCTAGAGATTGGTCTCACAGGAGACAAAACAAAACGAATATGCTATTTTCTGGATTCTGCCATTTTTTTCCATTCTGCCTTTGACACGTGGTTGGATGTCCTCCGCAGTTTTTGAAATAAAACAAATGAAAATCTAGACAAACTTGGCAATAGCATGTATGGAAAAAATTAATAATCATAACAAGAGCGGAGGAGGAGGCAAAGAAGGAAGACTCAATGGAAGATATAATAATAATAGAACCAGGTAAAACAGTGCCAAAATTGACTCATAACACTACATGGACACTTATTTTGTCTTACCTCCTTTCTTGTTGACACTCTGGGCATCTCCGCACATGAACTACTGGAACTACTTTTCATTATGTTTCAGGGAACTGGAGGCTAAAACAGTAAAACGATACTAATTTCTTCTTCAATCCATTGCAAATTTATAAAATTAGGATGTCAGCTTATTAAATTCTTATTGCAGCTAAGAATTTCATTCTGCAGCATTTAAAACTGACAAAATCCGATGTCTTGATCTAAAAAATATCTAAAATATACTTAAACATATAGCCAGACGGAAATTTAAACCCGTAAGGCATCGAGTGGAGCACAGGATTTTAAAATGAAACCTCCGAAATGTCTCAAAGACTAAAAGGGCTTCGATGTTTGCTCCACAGCTGATATCTGTCTTCATCAGTCGCTTAAAGCTTAAAGCTTTGTATCCTCTGACCCAAAAAATCTGCAAAGTACAATGAATCCGATATAGAATTTTTCCATTACTACTATTTTAAGTCTAAATTTTTTAACTCACTTCACTAAAGCGTCAAAACAAAATTCTTTTACATATTCATTCTAAATTAACAAAAACCAACATGTATTTCTTTGATACTTGCACCTATTTGAGAACTGCGCTGAATTTAAATGAAAATCCCCTGCTCGAGTGAACAGCTCCTGACGCTTCTACTAGCAAATTCAAGTGGTCAGAATGAATGGCAAATCCACCATCAAAATTATTTATATCTATAGATCCGAAGAAAAAATATTTTGGTGAAAGCCAAAAGGGCACCGACAGTCTGCTGGGAGGATAGGGATTGCAATGAGAGAACGAATTCACAGATAAACCAATATATATGACTGCTTAAACATGAGATGCGTTGCATGGTCGATACAGGATAGCATGAAAAATGTTCAATTTACAAATAGTTTGGACGGAGATAAAGAAAAAAGCCTTTGAAATTACTAGATCTGGGTCTGGATAGATTAAAAAATAAAAACCTATGACCTTAAATATCCAGATTGACTGATAATCTTCATCTCACAAATGGTTCGCACGGAGATGAGGAATAAATGATAAAGAAAAGGTAAAGGTCGAAAAAAACATACATATTATAAAATGTTAAATGTTAAAAGTATGAATTGACACGTATGCTCATTTGTTCAGATGTCACTTGATATCAACAATAAGATAATCATAGAGGTCATAGAAATTATATAGCACCAAAAATTAATTCAAGGGTCATATGGATTTTTGTGTGGAATAATACCTTTACCGGATTTTTTCTGAAAATTATATATAAAAATGAATATACATAACGATTGGTTAAAATTATTTGATTAATTGAATCTATGCTTCTCTTTTTCTCTAATTAATTTTTAAAATAACCTATACCTATGTCGGTCATAAGGGTTGAGATTAATATAAAATAGTTATTGTTACTTAAGTATATATGTAGGTGCTTTAAATATAATGAAAGAATATGTGTTATTAAATGATGATTATAAATTCAAATAAATAATAATATATTTTAAATTATAATATTTATAAATATAATAATAGTTTTATTATTATTATTTATATATGTAATTTTTTTAAAGGTGTAAGTTATATTGGAAGAAATGTATATTTTATTTATTATTTTTTAATAATGTTTTCCTTTCTTTTATGGAGTATATTCCCTTTTTAAGTGTACGGTAGGAAAACCTCCTACTACATGAAAATTAAATCTACTAACTCTTCTTATTATAAAGGAATGACCATTAATCGACCACCTTTTTTTTTAACTGCTGGCTCTTCTACCATGACATTCACATTGTATTATGAGCGATGCCTCCTTATAAATCTATATAGCATGTACTTTGCAAAAAGATTCAATACTTACTTCAACTGCAACAAAAACAACAAGATATGCCCCATAATCTCAATGTAAACCCAAAAACTATTATGAAGACATGGCATATCTATGATATACTCTATAAATGAAAAGAAAAAACATACCCAAAAAACTTATATATATATATATATATATATTTCTTCAATACATTTCTTGCACGAAAATGTTTGTTTTTAAAGTATTTACATTTTAAACATTATAAATAAAAAAATTTAAAAAAAAAAAATGTTTTATATTTGAAAATCCATATATTAGTGTGAATTAGTAACACATATAGTTAAAAATCTTGTAAGATAATTAAATTCGTAAATAATATATTAGTGTGGATCAATAACATATTCACTGAAAAATCTGATAAACTAATAAAATTTATAAATAATACACTATTGTAATATTCAATCACAAATTAAATACATTTATATATAAAATACATAGTTATAACATTCGATCAGAATTTTTTTAATGCATATATAATATATTATATTCATTTAAAAATAGTGCAGATCAATAACATGTACTCTTAAAAAGTTTCCAAACTAATTAAACTTATAAATAATATACTATTGTAATATTCAATCGCAAATTAAATATATTTTTATATATAATATACTATTATAATATTCGATCATAGCTTTTTTTATGCATATAAAATATAATTTAATGTATATTTAAAAAAATTAAATGTATTTTTATATATTATATTCTAATATATTATTATTATTATTTTGAAAAAATAAATTAAAATATAAATTTTATAATTTGTTATAATATTAAAATATATGTTATAAAATATAATATTTAGATATTCAAAATACAAAGTATGTACTTGAAAATATTTACGCAATCAAAATACATTTTATATGGTCAAAAATAATAGTAAAATATATAATCTATAACACAATATGTAAATTAACATATATTTTTCATTAAAAAAGATATTAAAATATAGATTATATAATTTATTATAATATTAAAATATATATTACAAAATGTAATAAATATATTAAATTATACACTCTTTTAATGTAAAAATAAAATAAAGCAAATATGTAAATCTTCAAAAATCAGAGGGAAAAAGATTGATAGAATTACTTCTTCCACACCATTCAATTAAAAAAAAGATACATATATATATATATATATGTATGTATGTATGTATGTATGTATGTATTTGTGTGTGTGTGTGTGTGTGTGTGTGTGTGTGTGTGTGTGTGTGTGTGTGTGTGTGTGTGTGTGTGTGTGTGTGTGTGTATGTATATATGTATATATATGTATGTATATATGTATGTATGTATGTATATATATGTATGTATGTATGTATATATATGTATGTATGTATGTATGTGTATGTATGTATGTATATGTATGTATGTATGTATGTATGTATGTATGTATGTATGTATGTATGTATGTATGTATATATATATATATATATATATATATATATATATATATATATATATATATATATATATATATATATGTATGTATGTATGTATATGTATATATGTATGTAAATATTGTTATATAAAATGCATTTGATAGATTCAATACTCTCATCATTAGTATATATTATAAAAATTGATATATATATATATATATATATATATATATATATATATATATATATATATATATATATTCTCAATGTATGGCAAAAATGTAATAAATATTATATAATATTTTTATAAATATAATTAAAGAAATTGATATCTGAATTATTTGATTTAAAGTTAAAAAATTACAAGGTAGAAAAACATAAATATTAACACTTAGCAAAAAAATTAAATTAAATTATTTTATCATTATAGTAAACTAAATATGAACTAATTTTATCTAATCTCCAGATTTTTTTTCACCATGAGGGTAATTGCTAGTTTTGAATAATGATTGTAATTGCCCTTATTAATCCCATCAACGATAGATAGTTGATGGCCTTTTGGGTGATATTTCTACCCGCTTTGGCGTGACATACTTCCTTTCTCCATAATGATTTCCCTTAATGTGAAGTGGTATGTCGAGGTTGAATATTTGGAGTGGCAAACCTCCTAGGTATTTTGTTTTGTGGGGTCATTTTGCCAAATTTTATCTATGTTTGGATCCCATCCCTTCTTTGATTCCTTGTTCATTATGGGTCTCTACTTGCTATAGATTCCTTGCCCTTTCAACCATGGAAAAACTTGCGTGTAAAGTACAAAAATATAAAACATGTTTAGCTTCATGGATGGAAGTTGAGTTCTAAAAATTTCCATGGTCTTATAAGTGATGAAATTATTCAAGTTGTTTTAATCCCTTCTTAGTTTCAACTAGATTTTATTAAACATTGTATTGGTGAAAACTTATTCATTAAGGATGATAGAGTTTGGAATGCATACCAGCTTAGGTTTGTCTTGAGGGTAACAATTAACAACGGGCATTTAAACCTTGTCACGCATTAGTTTGTCCTAAAATATATCAAAAAAAAGAGGAAGAATACTACTAAATCTCAATTTTATGCAATATTTAGTGAATTTATTTTCAAATTTCAGAAACTTAAACATAAACTACACTTTGTTCTACAAGTACTAAAAGACACTTGGGTAAGTGCACAAAATTGGGGGATAAAAAAGGGCCTACCCATGGACACGAATTTCCTAAAATTTTAGAAATTTGAACTTCTATAGATAATTGAGATATCTACATTCCAAATTTTAAGATGGTGTAACAACATGAAATGTAGCATTTCAAGTCTAGTTTCTAAAAACTATTTTTTTTAAAATGTTAAATATAACTAGGTCAAACATCTAAAATTTTAAGAGGAACTCCTCTTTTCTAAATGGTCTTATTACATTCCATTTTTTAGTAACATTTAATATTATTTGAAACACTTTGATAAACATTTAGATAATATATTCTAGTTTGTGACCTATATTTTTTTTTATTTTTTCAATGAATTCTTTGTTATGATTTTTTCATGTAAATAGATATTGAAAACTAAAAACAAAATGGATAGTAGCCTCTGCAATGTACCTAACTACCTCAAAAAAATGAAAATCATTTTTTTAATTTGTAAAATTTAACCTAGTTTATGACCAAATAACTTGCTCTACACTTGGATAAATGAAAAAAAATACATGAATATGTATAGGCATGTATATTTATGGTATGTAGTGTCCTAGAAAAGGTATAGTTAGAAATCAACATAGTTTAAAAATTTTAATTATTTTAAAATCTATAAAAAACATATTTTTGTAAAGAATAGAGCGTGATCGTCGTGGAGGTATTAAGTTATTGAATTTTACCATTGAAATTCATAGTGTATTTGGTCATCAAGTTTTAATTTTGTTGTTTTTTTATCAATACTCTTGGACTAGACTCTAGATTCATAGGTCCAAGACTTTATCTCAAGAATCAAAGCCATTCCTAAACCAAAAGGCCTGGTATTTGAATTCAAATTCAAATAGTGTGATCACATTAATAATGATATCATGTTAGTTAATAATTTTATCACATCAATAATGTGATAGTGGTAGTTAATAACATGATTGCGTTAATAATGAGATCATGTTATATCTTCATAATAACCAAAAATACAAATTTACAATATGATCATGTTAGTTAATAATGTTATCACATCAATAATGCAATCATAGTAGTTAATAACATGATAAACTTATATCTTCATAACACCCACAAATGTAAATTTGCTCTTGAGCTCAAATTTTATATATGTTCTTATACGTTTCTGAGCTCTGTAATAGTGTTATTCTTTCATGTGATATGGTAAAGGTCCCTAACCTTGGATAGTGAATTAAAGTGTCATGGTATCACATTAGACTTCAAAAAAATTATGTTCTTTTTAATACATTGACTTGACTACTCATAATTACTTGGTTTTAAGGTGTAACTCATTATACATTTTATGATATAATTGATTTTATCATGAGATGTCATAAATTGCACTTTTTAAACCTATGGCCTAAAATTAACCTTTGGAGTACCAATATAGCTATACATCTAAAGTAAATTGGGGTTATTTCGAGCCCCTTACACCTAATTGCATGAATATAAAATGTGATTTGGGGGTTGATCGGCTTGAATTTGATTAACTCGATTGAAGTAAAGAAACATTATTTATTTATATACAAATTTTACATGTATAGACAATGGTTTTGAGCTCAATAAACTTGAATGTTATCAACTAATGAATGTAAGTATCAATTAGCTCAATTGTGGAGGTAATTAGGGTCAAAATGAGCCACATGAACCTATTGTAAATCATATATGATGTGTTTTGGAGTGAAAATAACCCTAATTTCATGTCATATATAATTAACCAAAAAGTTTATTCATTTAATTGAGGAGGCATTTGAGGTAATTTCATCCCCAAGAGTAAGATATGATTTAGGGAAAAATTAAGTTTTATTCTATCATGAATTGATTCATTTAGTTAATTTATGAAATTAGGAATGTGATTTGGGTAAAATTGAGCCCCTAAACCAAATTTATGGCTCAATCGATTATATAATGTATGCAATGTGTATGGCTTAACTGACCCTACTTTTATAAAAAAATGCAAACATGAAGGTAAATATCCTAAATAGGTGAACAAGCTACTCAAATTTTATTCAATTACCTTAGTGATTAGATCATATATTCTATATCTTAAACCCTAAACCCTGTATTGTTTACCCTAAACCCTTAACCCTAGACCATTTACCTTAAAACCTAATTCATAAGCCCTAAACCCCAAACCCTTTAAATTATAGACCCTAAACCTAAACCAATCAATTTATCCCCAATTAAAACCCTTTATATAAAACAAATAGGATCATAGGGATCAACTTAGTCAAAATTACATCACTCACTACCATAATTAATTTAATTGGCTCAATCTATGATGATGTGGGGGTTAATTAAGTCCAAAATCACATTCTTTATTCACATATATAACTTCAAGGATCTCAAATTTTTCCCAATTACCTTCATGATTGTACCTTATATACCTTAAACCTATACCCTAAGACCTAATCCTTAAATTTATCTATACCTAAACTCTAAACCATAAATATAAATCCTTTAAACCCTGAACAAATAATTTGAGCCCATATTAACATCATTTAGACTAAGAATTAAGTTCATATGGCTCAATTTAGCCTAAATCATATAAATGATTGCCCTATTTGACTAATTCACTCAATTTTCATGATGACATGGGGTATAATGACAACCCTAAAACACATTCTATAGTCATAAATAGGTCCAAGTAATTCAAATTATCTTTAATTATCTTTGTGATTGGATCCTATGTACCCTAAACCCTAAACCTTATAGGTCCTAAACCCCAAGCCTTAAACCATAGACTCTAAACTATATATTTTAAACACTAAACCAATTAGATATATACATCACTTAATTTGGCCCAAATTACATTATTCATTATCCCAATTGACTAATTCGCTCAATTTGTGATATTGTGGGGGTTAATTGAGCCCCAAAACACAATGGACCCTATGTACACCCTAAACCACACACACACACACACACACACACAGAGATATATATATATATATATATATATATATATATATATATATATATATATATATAAACTTAAACCCTAAACCATAACACTATACCCCTAATTAAAAACCATAAAATTCCCCTATTTATCAACTAGTTTAGCCCCAATTAACATCCTTTGTAGTAAGAATTAGGTTTGCATGGCATAGATAAATTAGACCTTATATACACCCTTAAATCAAAACCTCTTTCCCTAATCCCTAATCTTTAAAACCTAAAACATAAATTGTAAGCTTTATGCCTTAATGCCTTAATTATTAGGTCGTGGAGCTAAAAGCTTCAACTATTGCAGACATGGAGGAGGTTGCTAAGTTCCAGGGAAATTGGCATCAGTAGAGTATAGTGCAGAAGGCAATTGACATTGGAAAGTGTGAACTAAAGACAACCGGCATCGGTAGGAGATCGGCCGACGTCGATCACCTCCAGGCAGACAGGGACCGATGTCGGTTGCCTGTGCGGTTCCATAACTGTTCGTTGCATGGATAGTTAGTTCATTGAACTGAGTGTTTGCATGTAAAGGCTATTTCGAGTCTTGAGCTACATGTCTAATTATTGTAAATTAGAATTCTAAGTTATTGTTTAAGTGTGGGATCTATTTATAGACCCATTGGCATGTATTGTAATTAAGGCAAGAAAAGGATTTCTTTCAGTTGTAGGATCTTGGTCAACAGGTGTGCAAGGCCATGTTTAAAGATCTACATGTGTAAGTAAGATCATTGGAGATCTACTTGAAGTACTTTGAGTACTTGTGTACTGGCAGGGTTATTACTGACTAGTTGGAGGTGAACACCAATTCTGTGTGTGAGTTGTGTGTTGGGACCATTTTTGGTAGGAGAGTGAACTCTTGATTGAGAATTACTGGGAGCCCTTGAGGTGTGGGAAGCCTTATAGAGGTGTGGAGAAGAGGTGGCATCTTCTTTATTGTATTTTCTTTCTGGATGAGTATTAATACAAGATTGTGTATTGTCTCTCATATTCTATGCTATTTGTGAATTCTAGTTACTTATACTTCTGGTTAATTCCACATGTTTAATTGCTTGTATGTGGTAATCATATTGTGCTCTTTTTGAGGAGCAAGATCCTAACAAGTTGGATTAGAATAGGTGTGTTGTTCCTGATTCCCCAACAATTGGTATCAGAGTGAGGTTGGAGGTTCTCAAAGCGAGGTTTACTAATAAGGGGTTTTAGATCTGTTAAGTGTTGTTGATTATAGGTTGCTCTCAGGGGTTTCTGATTGAGTGGGAGTATAGCAACGACAGAAGAAGGTAAGCTGAGAATGAAGAAATTTAGGCACAGGATTAACACCAAAAGGAGTGTGGTGGGTAGTCTTCAAGATTAAGCTTGAAGAGGAATACAAGCCAGGATGCAAATTAGGCAATGTACTAGTATAGGTACAGGTGCAACTATTTATCTCCAAGTGGGAGATTGTTAGGTTGTGGAGCTAAAAGCTTCACCCAGATGCAAACATGGAGGGTTACTGAGTGTCACAATCGTCGACATCGGTAGGCCACATCGATGTTT
>JARHVA010005203.1:0-105000 GCA_037957365.1 Torreya grandis | reverse complement strand
GTAAAATACTTAATGAACCTAATACCAATGAGGTTTAGTAATTTTCTAGTACAATTCCATGAAAAGACAAGGCTATAGAAAATGATATCAAAGTGTTATTTGCTCAATTTTGGAAAGACAATACAAGAGTTTCACCTAATGCAAGAGATGTAGTGAAAAGAAGAGTTGGTTCTCGTAACCATGAACCACATCCAATTTTTTTGGATATGAATCAAACATAATTATACTCTAAGTTGTTGGAAAAACATTTGTAAATTTATATTTGCTAAAGATATTTTGAGATGGACAAACCTTTTTATGTAAAAATAAATCACACGCGCACCACTTGTTTTAGGCAACATGTTGAATTTTAAATGAAATGTGATATTTTTCACCATATTCATTGTACTTTACATACTAAAAATAATTTTTCAAAGTGTGGCATTGAATTTCCACCAAAATTGGCCAAGGAATTTATTCAAACTATTTTTTGTAAAAGACCAGATGGAGAATTATTTTATGACAAATCATGTTTAGATAGAAATTGTAGCATTTGTGGCAAATTGCCAAAATTAAAAAAATATATCTATGAGGAGAGTACAAGTGTAATTGGACATGAATTAGTTATTTTAAACAAATATAAATCAATTAATAATTAATTAAAGGATCGTAAAGAATATAAAATGTGTGAGATTGTTACAAAAAGATACTTGTTTCTAATTTTTTGGTCAAATTAAGAAGGAGAAGATTGGTTATGAATATGAAAGGAATACACACAAGAATACATGGTTAGATGAACATTTAAATCTAAATAAGGATATATTCCCACTTGGTCTTATTTTTTTAGTATTTGCCTTTACTAAAAATTACGCATTCAAAACCCAAATGGAAGTTCAATCACAATATTAGAACTCATCATAAGTTACCATATTTGTGTATATAACACTCATGCATGCATCTGATAGTAAATAGTAACAATGGAAAATATTAAAGGAGTATCATTTTTATATCAATAATGACTGATCACATTGTTTAGAGTATGTGCAAAGTTTTCTTAGAAGATCTATGAATAGTTGAGTCAGAGGAACATTGTTTTCAATCAACATTACATTTGGTCAGACAATTACACATCATACTTAAAAAATACACATGTTTTATTGGTTGAGAAGGATGCATGCTACCATTGGTGTAGAACACATTTGGAGTTTCATAGAGTCTAGGCATGGAAAAGAGAATCATGATAGTGTTTGGCCATGTCTAAAAAGAGATGTTTCAAGGAAGGAGTTAAAATTGAAGAGGGTGTTGATTTGATAGATGAAAAAATCATGGTTGAATGGTGTAATGAGAACATGTGTCATGGTTCTCAACCAAATTCTACTATGCATATACACTTATAGTTAGTGAAGGAAGAACACTTAGAAAAATATGAGGATTGTATGACTCTAATGGGTTCAAATGAGCTTCACTCATTTTGTATCTCAAATTTAAGTTCCTAGGTTGTTCATATGAGACACTTGACATGTTTCTTTTTTGCATCTATAGAATCTATTTTGAATGAGTGTGAGTCACAATATTGGGTTGATGATTGGAGTTCCAAACCTATAATTCAAATCAACACATATCAGGTTCCAACATCATTAAAACTTCTAGATATGACATTATCAAATGACTTTGACCATGTATCTGATCTAGTATAGCCAGGTAGAATATTTTCCATTATGTATAATTTATTCTCGTTATATATCTTCATAGTATCAATAAAAATGGTTTTTTGTGATCCAAATCATGTTTTTTTAGTAATTTTAGATGAGGATAATAAAGAGGGAACATACTAATACTTGTATCAGTGTGTAGAGAGAAAGAAAGAATAGACTACCCTAGTTCTAGATGGAGAAAAATTTGACTATCCCATTGGGTCAGTGGTAGTCACTAGAACTTGGTTTTGATGATATCCTATAAGAAATTTAGATCAATGGTTGTTTGAAGAATTTTAAATGCATAGGAAGATACTGCACTAATCAAATTTAATTCTTTCAATGAATATTCAATTACACAAATATCATGGGAGCATGAATATATTCTTGATACTATCAAGGTTAGAATAGATCCTAGTTGTTCGTTGGATTGAAATATACGGGTATGTTGAATTTTCTAATGTATGTGTAATAAATTTTACCAAATATTTTTTATTTTTAAGTAGTACATATGAATTTCCTTATTAATTACTTACTAATAATTTTTTGTAGGTTAGTGGTGCCAGATAAACTTCCACCTTCACATGGTTGGAATTGTAACTAAAGAATTTCATATTATTGAATCTAAAAGAGGATTTATAAAAGTACTTAGCATTTGTCCTTAAAATGAGGTTGCCTTGATGAAGGAAGCCATAAAAGGATCATCATGTCTATTTGAATTAGTTGATGTGGTCAAATGCCTTTATGAGTTGAAAAATATTTAGGGATGGTGGTCTCCTTAATTCAATTTTGATATTAACTCACCATATCCTTGCCTTAGATGCTTCACTTATTCTTCAACCAACTTGTTTTCAACTCCCATGAAGTAGTTACATTATTATATGGTAGTTTGAAAGACCTTCAATGCTTATTTAACTCCATCAAATGACTATTTTGTTGCTCAAGGAATAGGGGTAACATGTTTGACATTATTGAAAGCATATTTCCTTGGAGATAATGGTATAAATATCTCCCCATTCAACATTTATTACTTCTTACAAGCATGAAACTAATTTTCAACTCCAAATTTTCCACTGTCTCATTACATTCACTAGAATCTTCATGATATTGCATGAATTTCAATGTATGATCCCTAATTATGGCCATTCCTCCACCTTAAGCATGGAAAGTAAGTGTAGGCATCTTTTGAAGTCTTATTACATCTCAAAATCTAATAAAAAATCTAAAATTAAAGACCTCTTTCCTTAGAGAGGAAAAGTAGCTCCTATTGATTATTGACTACACCAAGCCACCTCATTAGTTTAACTAAGGTGGATAGTGTATATATTAATCTTCTTTGAATTATTGATCTATATGTTGTTGGCATTATCAATAAATAATCCCATATTCTTAAAGATAAGAGAAGGTAACTATTTAAGTACTTAGTGTTTCTACACTCCTAAATGGTAGTGAAAATGTAATTCCAGGTGGATTTGAATGCCATCATAGTAATATCACATGTAATTTGCCTATCTAGACATGATCAAAGTGATAAATTATCAAGTGGAGGCCCTAGAGGTAGACATGTAAGTTAGAACTCAAGAATTTGATTATTTAATTCTAAATATTTTATAAGCACAAAGACTGAGAAGTAGGGGGTGAATCAATTTTAAAAAAATTCATTCAATTCCAACTAACATTCATGATCCATTCATAAAATTATATAGATCAATCAAAGCATAGGCAACCATACATATGAACATGACATACAAGAACACATCACATATGTGGGAAAACCTCAAGGGGATGAAAACCCACTGATATCTATAAATGGAATATAGTCCTATAAAACAAACATCAAATTTATTTAAACACCGAATCCACATAGAGCATCAACCCCAACTATCCAAACACCTACTTGACTAAGCTTTAACAAGCACCCACTTGCAAAGAGGCACCAACCCCCTAGATGACTTAGTACCAACTCAGATACTTAATTACTTTGAAATATTTAGAAAACTATGTTTCTGAAAAAATAGATGATGATCACATTATTTATCTCTTCACACTCTTATCTCTTTCAAACTATTTTATAAGTCTCTTTGCTTAACTAGGTCTCTTTAAGAATGATTAGGTCATATGACCTTGATATTCATACTCATACCTTCAATTAGATATTCATGACTATCCCTCTACAATGTAATGATTATATTTAATACCTACTTACACTCAATGATATTCTATTCCATTCACTTCATTATTCAATTTTTTAACAAGCAAATTAGGCTTAAAAAGCCTTATTCTTATACAAGCCTCTTCATCATACATCTCTTGGTCTGGTCAACCATACACACTTACCCACTTAAATTTACCATATAATAAGAATTATGACACAATTTAATAAATAAAAAATCATTAAATTAGGTCGATCATGACTCAAATAGACCAAATCCTTCTTTAGGTCTCATGGAAACCTAATTTCATTAGGCTTACTTTAGAACATGTTACTTTATGACCCTTTGGAACACTATAAACCTATATACAGGACATAAAATTTTCATATTATATAAAATAGGAATTATCGAACATCATATGATCATCATGACACTTTTCATGTCCAAATACCAATTTAAACACTCCAATAACATTGTTCACATTAAGCATTTTAATACACAAATAAGTCTATCTTGAATAATTAAAGATAACACATCATTTGGCCACAAAACCATGAAAATAAATAACTTATACATATCCTACATGATCTAAAAAAATTTAACCATATTAATTAGACACTTCAACTCATGGCATAGAGCCTCAAAAAAAACTATGCAACTTACTCACTCAGAACTGCCAATTTTCCCCAAAACACAATCATGGTGACTTAGATTTATAACACATGTATATAAAATTTCAATTAATTTTAATGCATGAAGATAATATAATGAGATAATTATACCATTATTGTATATAAATATAATATGGTCAAATGATAAATATTGGTCTTGTAGACCAATATCATGAACTTATATCTCACTGTCTCATTTGAACTAGACAGGTCAACTTGTGAATAGAATTTTCACCACACACATGATAGTAAAAGATTATTAAAATAAATAACATATATTAAAATTAATTAAAATCTACATTGACTGTGTTTCATAATTATCTCATTAAATCACATTCCTATTCATCTGCTCACTATTGACTAGGTTTTTCACTGTTTGCACCATTAAGACTATTAATCACTAGTTAACTTAGATGATGGGTTTAAAATATTTGATGGCTAGAAACTATACAAAAGCCTTCATGGACATAAAAAATGAGTATCTATCTTCTTTATTCATCCATTTTCTTATTATGTCCAATGTAACTTTTGACTCCTACAATAATTTCTTCAGAAACAAACCTATAACTCCACATTTTATCACTCTTCTCTCTAACCAATACAACCTTGAGGTACCTAGGAGAGTCCAATATAGGATCCAATAGATTAAATATTCATACCAATCCATTATGTGCACTTTTGATCAATATATTCAACATTGAGTCCTTACTAGGGCTCTAAGATGGTTTAAACCTATTTCCAATCTTAATGATCATCTATAAAGCATAACCCCTCAATCCAAAAAATAATGCCTAAAATTTTGATCTAGGATCCTTCCCCATATATTATAAAATTCTTAGGCTCCAATAAAAAGTTATGACAAGATAATGATCACAATAAAATCATTTTTTGTTTGAGAACCCTTTATTTTGAACACTTGGGGGACCTCCAAACAACTTTGCATGCCTTGTCCTTCACACTATGACCTCAAAATACATTAAAAAAATTTAAAAAACATAATTAAATCTAAAAATTCTTATATTATCTCAAAACCCTTGAAATCTGATCATGACCCCTCATTAGGCCACACTCTCTCTCTTTTTTCTCTAGACTTTGACCTAAAAACCACATTAGGCCTTAAAAATGACCTTCATACATCTCTACATGAACTTTCCACCCAACTCACATACTCAAACAACCTATCTCATCATTAAATACTACTAAATAAAATTCTCTCATGATTAAATAATACCATACATCCTTAACACGCCTTGATAATAGATCATGATACCTCATTAGGCCAGTTAGGGTCTTGGAGTGGTCTAGGTGTAGACTTGGTATGAAGGTCCTAACCATGTAGGCTCACCCTAAGACTCTCATGAGTCCTACAATGCCTCACATAAATGCTCAACCAACCACATACATCCACTCATGCCTGTGTACATCCATATCACTAGGACACCATGCTCATACCTTCTCACAAGATCTCTTCATGCCATGACTAGGCTTAAGCTACTCAAAGACCTGTACCTATATGCAACCAAAGGAGTTATTTTCCTTAAAATTATATTTAATGACAACATCCTCCTTTTTTGAATCTTTGATCCAATAGATACCTATCCAACCTGGCATACCAAGATCTAAGAGATTGATTTAGACTATAAAGATATTTTTTCAATTTTAAAACATAGTTTTTATCACCTAATAGTGAGAACCCCTTAGGTTTCTATATGTATACCTATTCTTCAAAGTCTATATTCAAAAAGGCATATTTGACATCCATTTGGTATACCTTGAAACCTTTGAATCTTGCATATGCTAGAAACAATCTGATGGCCTCCAATCTTTCCAATCATGCAAAGGTATCCTCAAAGTCTATCCCTTCAGTTTATTCATATCCATTACATACCAATATAACCTTGTTCCTAGTGACTTCTTCATCTTAATCAAACTTGTTTCTTAACACCAATTTTGTGCTAATGACATTCTTGTCTTTAGGCATGGAAATTAGTTCCCATGTTTGATTCCTCTTTATTTGGTCTAACTCCTCGTTCATATCACCTATCCAAAACTTGTTTATGATCTCTTATACAAGGATCTTAGGTTCAATATTGGAAAAGAGAGCAACATTATTTTGATTTAGGTTACTTATCAATCCTCTCCTTGTTTGGATACCTACATCCTTATTACCAAAAATTTGTGATTTAATATGATCTCTTTAAATCTGTCTTGATGGGCCTTTTGAGTCTTGTCTTTCCTTGAATTGTAATTCTTCCTCATGAACCTCTATATTTTCCTCTTCATTCTTTAAATCCATATTCTCTAATGTATCCTTTGACTGTGAATGTGATTATCTTATCTCATCAATCTTTACATTGGTGTTTTTTACTATCTTTTATAACCTATTGTTATAAAATCTATAGGCTAAACTCATTAATGAATATCCTAAGAACATACCTTCATAAGATATGGAATCAAACTTTCTAAAGTCTTCATCATCTCCTTTGATGAAACATTTTCTATCAAACACTCTAAAGTGTTCGACATTAGCAGGTATGCCTTTTCACAGTTCATAAAGACTCTTGTTTCCATTAGTCCTTATCTATTATGTATTAAAAATGTATAAGGAAGTGATCACTACCTATCTCCAATATCCATCATATAATTTAGACTCATTTAGCATAGATATTTACATATCTTGAACTATTCAATTCTTTATTTCCACCACCCCATTCTACTGAGGTGTCCTAGATGGTAAGAACTATCTCCTTATTCCATGAACCTCACAGAAGTCATCAAAATCATTAGACCAAAACTCTCCTCCTCTACCAAATCTTAGGAAATTTATATTTACATTCTTCTCATTCTAAATAAGAGCTTTTAATTCCTTGAGCTTGTCAAGGACTTCTTATATTTCTTTTTAAAATGCTACCCAAGTCATTCTTGTGTAGTCATCTATGAGTAACATGAAGTAGTTATCTCCTTGAATGCTTTGGATTCTTGTAGGTCCAAAGATATCAATATGTATTAACTCCAAGGGTCTTTAATTAGAGTATTCCTTGGACTTGAACCTTCTTCTAGTCTGCTTACTATGTTGGCATGCCTTACAAAGTATGTTTGTAGGTTTGGTGATCTTAGGTATGCTCTTCATAGATTTATTAGTGCTTATCTCAACTAGAATTTCAAATTTTAGGTGACCTAACCTTCTGTGCCATATCCAAATTTCATCCATCTTTATCACAAACCATCTCTCCTTATTGATCTCATTCAAGACATATAGATTATTCTCAATCTTCTTAGAATTAGAAATTAGCCTTCCTAATTTGTCTCTCCTTCTTTGACACCCTCTATCATGAAAGGTTCGTGTGTGTCTTGTTGACCATTTTATGCATGACCAATTTATGTTTCCCCTTTGGATCTTTTCATTTCTCACTTGCTCATTTTTTGTGTTTAGTTTCTTTCCTTGTTACTTTTCTTTTCCCTTTGGCCTCTCTTGGTTCGGGCTTTTCTCCCTTGTTCTTTGTTCTTTCCCTTTGCCTTGTTTACCTTAACCTGTAAGGTTGTGTTTTGCCCTGAAGTTCCCTTTAGAAGGTTTTCAAAGGGTATTTATTGCCTTGCCTTCTTCCCAAGTGTCCCTTCAGAATTTTTTGAAGGGCACTTTTCTTCTAAATGGCCCTTTAGAAAAGTTTTGAAGGGAAAGTTTTAGCCCAAATGTCCCTTAAAACCTTTTTGAAGGGCACTTTATTGTCCAAGTGACCCTTAAGAAAAATTTCAAGGGCACTTTTCTTCCCAAGTGTCCCTTCAGACATTTCCAAAGGGTAGTTTGTCTTTGGAAATGCCCTTTGAAAAAGTTCCAAAGGGTCATTTCCTTTGTAAATGCCTTTCAAAATTTTCTGAAGGGACCTTATGCCTTCCCCAAGTGTCCTTTGGAAATTTTTTGAAGGACACTTTCCTAAGTGTCCTTCGAGAAGAGTTCTCAAAGGAACTAGCCATTGCCTTTCAAGCAAAATCCCCAAAAGAATTTTTTCAAATAAATTGTCTAAAGGAATTACTTTGGGAAAATTGATCAAAATAATAAACCCAATCTAATGGATCCCCATGATGTGTTGTAGGATGTCAAGTTTAATACAACCCACTAGTTGTTGGGGTGCAAAGATGACATGCTACAAGACATAAAATTTAGGGTGGCTAACTATCCATTGGGATTCAAAGACATGACATGTTGTAGGACGTCAAATTTAGGGTGGCTAACTAGCTATTGGGGTGTAACTTGGTGACATGCTGTAGGATGTCAAATTCATGCCTAAAGGATCAAGTAAGAAGTAAAGTCACTTGGAAAACCTAAATGACTTTGCAATGTAAATCAGGTTTCCCAGTAAGCTTTGCTTATGAATTTTATAATTAGAAGAAATCAAAGAGCCCGAAGGAGTAAGTAAGAAATAAAGTCACGTAGAAAACCCAAATGACTCTGCAATCCAAATCAAGTTTCCCAACAAGCTTTACTTATGAATTTTATAATTAAAATTAATCAAAAAACCTAAAAGGGAAAGGATAGTGCAAATTGGGTTTCTGAACATGCTTGACTTATAGCTTTATAAGTAAAGCCATTCAAAAGGCTTGAATAGGTCTGTAATGCAAAATTTGGGAGCTTTCAAGAGGAATATAATGTTTGCAACAGTGACTCAAGCCATATATTATGGAGGGTCATCTCACCATTGATTTTTTAGCGATCCTGGTCATTTCAAGAAGGTGAATCAAAGAGAAGGACAAACTCCAACTAAATAAGAGAATAACTGGAATCAGTTTCACAAGGATGGTGACTACAAACTATTTTTTAGGATTCTATTTTGACACCCAAGAGATCTCTCTTCTCTCCCTATTTTTCTATAAATAAGACCCTTGGGCTCTTGTTTTATCATCCATAGATAGTATGATGAAGCCCTAATGGAATGTTTTTTCATTTTCTTGCCTTTGAGTAAAGAAGCATAAGTTTGTTTTCTTTATAAGTTTTAAACATTTCCCTAGGCATGTAAGAGACACAAAGTGATGTTTTATCCTTTTTTTCTTTGTACTTCATGCTTTTGAACAAAGAATTGATCTAATAGGTCATGTAGAGTGCATTCTAGCTGTATGAGATTTTGCACATGTGTAACCCTTTTCTAGACTATATAGATTGTCTTTTCCAGTTATTTACCTTATGTGATCTCATTCATTTTGTCTCTACCTTGAAATAATTATGATGGAATCTTCTAGAGATTGAGTTATATACTATATTCTATTGTATTGTGCATAAGTATAGGGCATACATGTGGATACTAATTTTTGGTGTATCACTATTTTAGACTAGGCTTTTCATTTATGCAAACTTCTGACTCTTTTCACTCATATAAACTGGTTCAATAATTTTATTTCATAAGAAGCTAATATAGGGAGCTAACCCTTTCAAATTATAGGTTTATTCCCACTTATAGGCACATCCACAAGCCTGAAAATGTCCCAACATTGCCCAAATCTAGAAGAGGCTATTAGTGTAGGTTTTTATTTTTTCCTATTTATTAATTAGGGAAATTGTATTTCTTGTGCATACATGAAGTTTTCTTACATTTGTAGGATAGGCTAGCTTATGTGGAGGTGTGTCTCATAGATGTGTCATAGGTGTCATAAGAATGTCATAAGTAACTCCCTTGATGAGGGTTACTTCTCTATTCTTATCACCTTGTCACCACCTTTGATGGAGGAGTTACATTCTATTCTTGGGGTCCCTTGTCCACCTTTTGTGGAGGATTTAATTACGTACTCTCCTATTTGTATTCCTCACTTTGGCCATCTCATACGAATCAGATTTTAGTTTTCTCCATTTTGTCTTGTGCAATTTATCTTCTTGTGTTATTTGCAAATAGTTTTAGCATCTATGTGGTGTGCACTTGCTTCAACTCGTGTGATCACATCTCCATTGCACTCGCATTATCCATATTCTGGCAACAACTCTGATATGGTATCAAAGCTACTTTGGTAATCATGTGTCTGGTTATGCTAGTAGTTTATTTTGAAATTCTTACTTTGCTTTCCTAGTTTAACTCGGTTGCACTTGAGAGTTTTGGTAGAGTTTCTTGAAAACTCATGCAAATCCATATGAAAATCTGTTAAAAAAATTACTTCTATTGAATTTTATTCATATATCCCTTTATATATCTGAGTTAAAATTTTCCAAGACATCTTGATTGATCTGCTATGGCTTCAGTAAGGCGGATGATTTTTTTTTGTCATTTTTGCCAAATAAAAACTCTACATTCTGTTTGTTGTTCTTGGATGCCACCTTTCTCTGCATTTTTTTTGTTTGACTCCAGCTTGAGGAAAGAGGTGAGGACTGCCCAAACTAGGTGCTGCCCACAACAGCAGCTGCCCAGTCTGTACAACGCACCAATTTTTTGCTTCAATCCAAGCGCAACACTTCTGGAACTCTGTGCCATGCTTCTGCAGACCCTCAGCTGACTTTTTTGTTTAATTCAGTCCTCTCTACCACTTCTGCTAGGTGCCATCAAGCCGTACGACTGCAGGTCTACAATTTTTTTTGTCTTTTCTGCTGTAAATTTTGCACTATGTTTTTTGGCGCCCCTTCCTGCTTGGCGTCCCATGTGGGCCCTTAGACACGTGGCTTTCATCAATTCTATCTTTTCTTTACTTTTTTCAATTAAAAATTGACTTGTTGAAACAAAAATCAGTCCATTTGACTGAATATTCAGTTTTATAGATAGTTTTGTATTTTTGGGGTTTGAATTTTAACTTGTATCTTCGACCTACGAAGATGAAAGGTGAGGCCCGGGTTGGTGAGAGGCCAATTCCCCCTCACAAAAACCTCCTTGGGATTCCTCATTCTATGCCAAATCCAATGAGTGGTTGTAAGGCCACTTTCTCTCCCATAACAAGTATTTTTTTAATGTTTTAGTGCTTTTCTCGTAAAAACACTAGTTTATGGGAAAATTGTACCTTTAATATCTTGCAAACAGTAGCTCAGATTTGGGTGCCATTTTTTGAAAAAAAATTTGTACTTCAATTTTCCATAGTGTAGGCTTCTTATTTGTCAAAAATGCAGTAGTTTATAAACTGCCTAAATTTTGGGTCTCCCAAGACGCATTTTCGGCTGAGTCCGACGTCCTGTTTGTTTTAGTCTTACACTGATTGCTCTAAGATGCATTCTCAGTTGAGTCTGACATATTTTGAGTATGTACTTTCATATTTGGGGAGGACTCAATATTTCAGTGGGGGTGTGATTTCTTTTCACAACTTACAAATATTTGCTTTCATTCTCCTTTCTGCATAAATTCACAACTTGCAATCAACACAACTTCACCTAAATTCAGTTAAAAATAGATTATTTTCAACTTAAACCTCTAACACCCTTCAAATATCATGAATAGAAGGTTAAAATGTCAATCATTCTTAGAAGCAAAGGGTTGTATAAGATCACCATGGGTACTGAAGTAGAACCCAATATTGATGCTAAAAAGGTTACGTGGTACAACTGTAGTGCTGAAGCCTTTGGATTACTAAGCTTGTCTATCTCCAAAACTTATCTTCCATCTAGAATCCTCTCAGACTCCCAATGACATATGGGACACCTTAGAAAAATTATTTGGAAAGCTTGATGAGATGAGAGGTCATGAGCTTGAAAATGAACTCATAAGTCTAAGTCCTAGCAACTTTGACACCATACAGGATTTCTTCACTAAGTTTAAGGCCCTTAAATTGTAATTGAAAGAATGTGAGATAAATAAGAAAGATGATCAACTCATACTTTCTATTCTCACAAAGTTAGGTCCAAGCTATTCAGTATTTGTCTCCACTTTCCATGCCACAAAAAGTGCCCTTGGCACTACATGGAAAATGCCTTCTTTGGATTCATTCATTGCCGACTTGACTAGGGAGAAAGATAAGCTAATTCAAATGGTCACAATGAAGTCTACTCAACCCCAAGCCTTGATAGCTGGAAATGGTAAAGATAAGACTTCAACAAAGGAGAAGAAGAGAAAGAACAAGGACTAGGAGAAGAAGAAAGGAAACACCAAGCCTACCAAAAACAACACTGAGACTTCCTCTTCCAATACTAAACCTAAGAAGGAGAAGGTTAAGTGTGCCTATTATAAAAATATAGGGCATGATGAACACAAATGCATGAAGAAACAAATAGATCACCTAACTCATCTTCTAGAGAAGAACAACATAGGTGTTCCTGAGTCCATCAAGCAGAATTCATCTACCCAAGATTCTACTAAGGCAAAAGGTAAGGGTAAGGAGAAAGAAAAGGGCAAGGCCCTTGTAGCTACAATAGCTTCTACATCTTCATGTGAGGTGATTCTCACCACATGGAATCTTCACTAGTTGAGTTTTCATCTTTAGAGCCTTGTAGCATGACTTCAATTAGTTTGGGTGATGACACATCAATTTCCATTGCAGGGAGAGGGTCAGTTGAAATGGAAGGATGAACATTCAACAATGTTCTAAGTGTTCCTTATCTTTCAACTAATCTCCTATCAGTATGCCAAATCACTCACATTGGTCAGGGCATGAGAGTTGAGTTTTCACCAGATTCAGTGGCTATCAGGGAGTTGCATAGTGATACTATAGTGGTAGTGGGTAGGGTAGATCACCAAGCCAAGTTGTACAGCTTCTCACATTTTGCATCAGATTCTTTTCCAACAGCATTGTTGACTCATTCAGATGGAGTTAGAAAATTTTGGCATGAGCGGTTTGGCCACCTTAACTACCGCTATCTTGAGCAACTTTGAAAACATGACATGGTCATTGGCTTTCCTGATGTCTAATTCTCAAAAGGACTTTGTGAGGGGTGCTCCCTTGGGAAGCATCTCAAAGCAAAATTTGACAAAGGCAAAGCTTGGAGGGCTTCATAACCTTTGAAGTTAGTCCACAATGATGTATTGGGACCCTTTCCCAAACCATCTTTCATAAGGGCCAAGTACATCCTCACTTTCATTGATGATTTCTCTAGGTACACTTGGATATATTTTCTCAAAAAAAAGTCTGAAGTGTTTGAAATTTTTCTAGAATTCAAGGCTCTTGTTGAGAAACAAAGTGAGAAATTCATCAAGTTTCTTCAAATAGATAATGGAGGGGAGTATGTCAGCATCTGGTTTGAGCAATTTTGTACCATAGAGGGGATTGATTTGCAGCACACAGTCACTTATAGTCCTTCACAGAATGGGGTTGTAGAATGCAAGAATAGGTTCTTGAAAGAGATGGGTAGCTGTATGATTCAGTCCAAATCCTTAGCACCACAATACTGGGCCGAAGCCATCAATTGTGCTTGCTACATTCAAAATAGGGTTCCTCACAAAGCTTTGAAAGGGATAACACCCTTTGAAGCTTGGAATAAAAGGAAACCTGATGTTCAGCACCTTAGATTTTTCAGATCCCCAATAATGGCCCACATTCTGAAGAAGAAATGCAAAGCTATGGAACATCAATCCAAGCCTTGAATCTTTGTAGGATATCTAGATGGTATTAAGCAATATCACCTTCTAGATCCAATCACTCATGAGTTGTTCATCGAGAAAAGTGTCCATTTTCAGGAGAGTCCTAGAGACTCAACACTTAACACTTCTTCTCCCTCATCGGATCTACTTCTTCATGATGATTCCTCATCAGATTCAGATCAACCACAATAGGTTCTTGAGTCAGAGACATCTTCTTCTTCTTCAAGTTCAGACAGTGAGGACAGTGATGCAGAGTCATCCACCTCTAGTCAGTCAAAGGATGAAGAGTTTGCACCTGACTCGCCCACTTCTGGGCCACTTTGGGCCAGACAAACACTTGAGAGTGATGGAACTTGGGTAGGAGATCTCGCAGATGATAGATGTACTAGGGGGATTTTCAAAGAGATCCACATGCCTTCTTTGCTATAGTTTTGGATTCATAGACCTTTTGAGAGGCATCAAGGGTACCTGAGTGGGATAATGCTATGGAGGAAGAATATTCTTCCTTAATTAAAAATCACACTTGGGATTTGACTTCACTTCCTAAGGGAATAAAGATGGTTTGATGTAGGTGGATATATCGGACCAAGTTTGCAGCAGATGGGTCAGTTGATAAGTACAAGGCGTGATTGGTCACCAAGGGTTTCTCACAGGCAGTAGGCATTGACTACTCATATACCTTTACACCCATTGAAAAGATGACTTCTATCCGACTCACCTTGGCTATTACCGCAGCACATGGTTGGAATGTGCATTAGATGATTATGAAGAGTACCTTTCTTCATGGAGACCTAGAGGAGGAGATCTACATGGAGCAGCCACCAAAATTTGTTCAGGATTCTTCCTTAGTATGCAAACTTAAGAAATCTATCTATGGCCTCAAACGTACCCCTCGGGCTTGGAATGCCAAGATGGATTCCTTCCTTCTCACAGTGGGTTTCACTAGGTGTCATTCTGATCCCAATGTCTACTTCTTGTGGCAAGATGATTCACTCTTGATTTTGGTTCTATATGTTGATGACCATTTGATCATCGAGAGTTCTTCATCGGCTATTGCAGTGGTGAAGGCATCTCTTCAAGATAGATTTGACATGACAAACTTGGGTTTTTTGCACTACTTCCTTGGCATCGAGATCTCATAGTCAGATTCAGGGATTCCTCTTGCACATCCTAAGTATGCTCTTGAATTATTGGCTCAGTTTCACATGGCTGATTGCAAGCCATCTCTGACTCTCTTTCTATCAGGATTCAAGCTTGAGGCTAATTGTTCTTCACCATTGGTTGATGCCACTTGATATTGATAACTTGTTGGTAGT
This sequence comes from Torreya grandis, assembly GCA_037957365.1. Taxonomy (NCBI): domain Eukaryota; kingdom Viridiplantae; phylum Streptophyta; class Pinopsida; order Cupressales; family Taxaceae; genus Torreya; species Torreya grandis. The sequence goes on along the minus strand of JARHVA010005203.1, from coordinate 89,717 downwards.
CTCATCTACTTGACTCACACTAGGCCTAATCTATCATATACAATGGGACTTGTCTCCAGATTCATGCAAGAACCTCATGAGCTGCATTGGAAAGTAGCAAAGAGGATCTTTCACTACATACAGGGTTCACATAGATACGAGATTCATTACAGATTTGGCATAGAGGTTGACTTGGTTGGATATATAGATTCAGACTGGGCTAGCCATTCACAGACTCGCAAGTCCACTTTTGGTTACTATTTCTCTCTAGGTTTTGGTCCTATCAATTGGTCTAGCAAGAAGCAGAATGTTATTGCTATATCATCCATAGAGGCAGAGTACAGGGGATCTATTAATGTAGCTACTAAGGCTATTTGGTTTTAGGGGATTCTTTTTTGAGTTTGGCATTCCTATCAGGTAGCCCGCCATCATTTATTGTGACAACCAGAGTACCATTCAAATTTGTAGGAATCCAGTTCAACACCAGTGGACCAAGCACATAGAGATTCACATGCATTTCATTCAAAATATTATTCATAGTCAGGTCATTGACTTGATATTTTGCCAGTTTTTAGAGCAGATTGTAGACATCTTCACCAAACCTTTCACTGAGAGCAAGTTCATTCATCTACGAGCTCTTCTTGGGGTGCGGTCCACATCTGTAGTAGCATCATCTTCTAGGGGGGCCTTTTAGCCTCTTCTTTACTTTTATGTCTTTCTTTTGTGAGGGAGTTTTTTCCTATGAGTTTTCTCCTTTTCTCTATCTTATGGGAGATTGCATTTATACATGGGTACCTCATTACGCCTAGTTGTCGGGACCCATTTTATATTTCCACACTGCCCACCTAAGCTATGCTTATGGGGGAGTATTAGTGTAGGTTTTTATTTTTCCATATTTATTAATTATGGAAATTGTATTTCTTGTGCATAAATGGAGTTTTCCTACATTTGTGGGATAGGCTAGCTTATGTGGAGGTGTATGTAATAGATGTGTCATAGGTGTCATAAGAATGTCATAAGTAACTCCCTTGATGAGAGTTACTTCTCTATTCTTAGCACCTTGTCACCACCTTTCATGGAGGAGTTACATTCTATTCTTGGGGTGCCTTGTCCACCTTTTATGGAGGAGTTACTTACATACTCTCCTATTTGTATTCCTCACTTTGTCCATCTCATGCTAATCATATTTTGGTTTTCTCCATTTTATCTTGTGTAATTTATCTTCTTGTGTTATTTTCAAATTACTTTATCATCTATGTGGTGTGCACTTTCTTCAACTTGTGTGATCACGTCTCCATTGCACTCGCATTATCCGGATTCTGGCAACAACTCTGATAGAGGCTTGAACAACCCTCTTCTAGGGTGGAATATTTGAAGACAATAGTTCTGTCACACATGGTGGGAACCAAATTATTGCTAAGTCAAGGTGAATTATGGTATTCACAAGCCTAAAGTTTTAGAAATACCAACATTTGGTGACTCCAAAAGGGTGTGAATCCTTGTTTCTAGACCAAGTTTTATGCATTATCCTACATGGTCCTCACAAGGTCCTTAAGATTTTTTTACCAAGCCTCTTTAGCTGAAGCTTTTCCTAAAGAACAACACCCTAAACCACTCCTATCCCTATTAAATCCTTGGGAAGGAGGTTTTGTGGAATAAGTAGAATAGGTTGAAGAAGTTCAAGGAGAGGAAGAAGTTGAAGAAGAAGAAGAAAAAGAGGATCAAAGGAGAAGAAGAGAAATGGGGGAAAGGGTAGAGATATATAGATGTCAACCCTTCCTTAATTTTAATACACAAAACCTAATAGAGCTTCTTGCATATGACCCCATCCCTCCAAATACTACCAAAAATCTTCCTAGTTTCAATGGAGAGGGTCCTATCACCCCTTTTAAACATATTAGAGACATCTCTAATTTCTATAATTTCCATTATGTTATTAGGGCCAAAATAGCCATTAGGTAAAGCACATGACTGGTATAGAATGTTGTATGGGGGATTAATTATAATTTGGGATGGTTTTGAAGACCTATTGGTGACAAGATTGAAAAATAAGAGTGATCATGCTTCCCTAATACATCAGTTGAATGTAATAAGAAGAGGTCCAAATGAATCCATAGGAGATTTCAATGAGAGATTTAAAAGAACATGGTATAGGCTAGCACTAATCATGAGATGTCCTCCTAGATTTTAGTTCCCAACATACCTCAAAGGGATTGGTACTGATGTTGCTATTATGTTGTAATCAATGAGAGTATTCACTCTTCAAGGTATATATGAGCTAGCAATTGAGGTTGAGAATACTTTGATTTAGACTAGAAGACTCCCTCTACAAGTTTCCATGCCTTTGATGTCCCATAATTTGGTTGAAGCTCCAAGCATGTCATAGGTTCCCAATGCCAATGTTAAGCCAAGAAGCTTTCCCAGGAAGGTGGATAACATTGTGGACAAGGATGAAGAAATCAGATCATTGAAAGCTCAGCTCAAGCAAGCTCAATATCAAGCAAGTGCTCCTCCTAATAAAAAATATTATCCCCAACAAGGATATAGAGCTCCATCCCAATACAATTATCAAGGGAGAGGACAAAATCAACAAGGTTACAATAGGCATCCCAATGTATATAATCCAAATTCTACTCCTCTTGTAAAGGCTATTGTTCTAGTTCATGTAAATCTAGTTCAAGGAGAAGATCATGTAGACCAATGGGGGTAACCTCAAGGTTAGTTTACACATGATTATGGAGGAACCAACTATGCTTTTACTACACAAGAAGAATCTACTCCTTACATGATAATATAAGAAGCATGTCCTAGCCAAAGGGATAGTCCTAGAGAAGGCAGCAGCCCAAGTGTGGGAATGATGAATTTTTAAGTAAAAGATGATTTCATGTTGACTCAAGACATGTCAATCTTAGACAATACAAGGGCCAAGAAGAGAGCATTGGAATAGGGCTAAGAGCCATGAATATTTCCAAGTGATGGCTCTCCAAGGCCACAAAGTGCCAATCAAAGTGTTGCACCTTCTACAAGCCATGTTCCTCAACAAAATTAGAATGTAGATGTAGATGCCAAGATTGCAACATCACAAGCAAAAAATCCTTTATTACCATTAAAAAAATTAGGATAAAGTGAATAATCTATCTCTAAATATTGTATAATCATTAAAGATCACTAAGACAAGCATATCCCTTTGGGAGGTTCTACATATACCTAGTCAAAATGAGCTTTTGCAAGAGTAGTTAGCAAACATGCAAGTGACTCCTCAATCTTCAAGGCATCATAGTGTGGCTCTCACAAATTCTCCAAATAATCTTTTGGAGCCTTCAACTAAAGCTAAAAATACTCCACCCTTCTACCTCACACTCATTATGGGAGAGAAGTTAGTCCATAATTATATTGTGGATAATGGAGTAATCACTATTGTTATGCCAAAATTAGTGGTTGATAAGCTGGGTTTAAACTATGAACCACATGGTAAAGGCATGCTGCATCTGGATGGAACTCCAACTGAGATGCTAGGATTGGTCAAAGGTTTGAAAGTGTTTTTACATCGCTGCCCAAGCTTCCGTATCATGCAAGATATTGTGGTGGTGGACCTTCCAACACACTTTGCTATATACTTATCTAGGGACTTTACGACCAAGATAGGAGGATACCTTTCTACTAATTGGTATTTTATAGCTTTTAAGACAAGGTATGGAATGAAGGTAACCATAAGGACTCAACCCTTATCAAGGTTCCACATTGAGCCATACTTAGAGATAATGACAAATCAAAACTGTCCAATCAACAAAGAGGAAGAAATAATCCTGAATAGTGAAACATATTCTCCTCTTGAATGTATTTTTGACCTCTATATTTATAATTAAATCACTAGAGCACATGGAATTTATCCTTACACTTTAATTTAAGGAACTAATTTTGGAGTTTACTACATGCATGAGGAGAACATCCCCATTCCTTCACTCACTAATGAAGATCATGATCTTAATGGCATGTGGGAAATGTTATTTGATGGTTCAAGGAGCAAAGTAGGTGCAAGATCTAGTGTCATGTTGGTTTACCCATAACATCATAATTACTACTCTTCTTATAGGTTTCATTTCAGCTGCACTTGCAACATGGTAGAATATGAAGGCTTAGTTCATGGTCTCTAATGGGTAAAGAAGAGAGGAATCAAGTTTTTTAAAGTCTATGGAAATAGTGAGCTGGTCATTCATCAAGTAAGAATTCAAGATACAACTAATAACCCCTTTCTCAAGTTATACAAACATAGGGCGTGGGATCTACTTGAGGATTTTGATGACTTCAACATCCAGCCCATACTAAGAGAATTGAACAAGCATGCTGATAGATCGGTTGTAATAGGATCACATTTTGACTCAATTATTGATGTTGAAAAACAAAAGAATCAATCATAAATCTAAATAATTGGGATGCCTTCCATTCTGGATAATGAAGTGTCATGGCAAGTGTTTGAAAGTGACGAACACAATGCACACTTCTTGGAAAATGAGGTAGGCTTCTCTTCAAGAAATCAAAATAAGTTGCATGATCATTATGAAGAGAAGATTATATAGTTGAAGAAAAATAAAATACCCAATGGGATGATTACCTTAGAGAGTGTCTTTAATGAGGATTATCTAAATAAAAACCAAATAATGAACATGTCAACAAAAGAAGAGAATTATGAGAGAGTTCTAATTTTCAAGGACAAGCTTTTGAAGATTGGCAAGGCTTTTTCTCAACTGGAAAGGCAAGATTTTATTTCATTATGTAAAGAGTTTCATGAAATATTTTCCTGGGAATACAAGGACTTGAAGGGATTTGACCCAAGTCTAGCTCATCACACCATTGATTTGGAGCATGAAGTTAAACAGGTAAGATAAAAGCAAAGGCCTATCAACCCCAAGGTATAAGAACTCATGAAGAAAGAGCTGACCAAATTGATTGAGTCTAGGATTATCTTTCCTATCAAGCACTCAACTTGGGTAGCCAACCTTGTGCCAGTTTGAAATAAGAATGGATAAATTAGACTTTGTATAGATTTTAGTGATCTAAACAAAGTGTCTCTCAAGGATCACTACCCACTCCCTAAATTATGCATGTTGTTTAAGGTTTTCAACATTTTTCACTTATTGATGGTTATTCAAGTTATAATCAAATATTGGTAAATGAAAGGGATCAATTCAACATATCTTTCACCACCAAGTGGGGGACCTTTTCCTACAAGAAGATGTCATTTGGTTTATCTAATGCTAGAGCTACATTTCAAAGGGCAATGGACATGGCTTTCAAAGGTTTGATTAATTTTCTTTTGCTTGTTTACCTTGATGATATAACCATTTGTTCAAAGGATGTTTCTGATCATATGGGACATCTAAGGTAAATTTTTGATAATTGTAGAGAGTATGTCATATCCCTCAATCCAAAGAAGTTCACCTTTGTTGTCCATGAAGGCAAGCTTTTTGGTCATGTTGCTTCAAAAGTAGGCTTATCTATTGACCCTGAAAGGATTGAAGCTATTCTAGGCTTCCCTTTGCCTCAAAAAAAGAAAGGGATGCAAATTTTCTTAGGAAAAACAAACTTTTTAAGGAGGTTTATCCCAAACTTTGCAACTATGGTGAAGCTTATCATAGCCATGCTAAAAAAGAACCCAATTTTTACTTGGACAAAGAAAGGTAAAGGTATCTTTGAGGAAATCAAGCAAGCAATTGCAGCATCTCCCACTCTCTTAAATCCAAATTTTTATAAGGATTTCATTATTTATACTTTTGTTAACCTTGATACAATCTCAGCTATGCTTATGCAAAAGAATGATGAATATGCTGAGCAACCAATTGCTTTTTTAGTGAAGGCTTAGAAGACTACGAAGTGAGATATTCTTTTATTGAGAGGCAAGCTTTAACCATGATTAGAGGCTTGAAACATTTTAGGCATATGGTTTTCAACAACAAGATCCATGTCATGGTCTCCCATCCTAGTACCAAGGAGTTTCTCCTATGTAGGGATCTCAATGAGAATAGATATGGATGGATCACAAAGGTGATGGAATATGACATTGACATCAAGGTAACCAACCTAGTAAGAGGAATAGGTTTATGTGAGCACTTAGCATCTGAATTTGAAGAGCCAAAAGAACAAGCCTTAGTGAATCAATTTCAAGACCAACCAGTTGATCAAATGAAAAATCAAATTTGGACACAAGACATCATTGGTTTTATTCAAAATGGTGAGTGTCCCTATGGCTTAGACAAATCTCAAAGAAGGTATTTAGGCTACAGGATATTCATTATTATCTTGTGGATTTCATTTTATTTAAGAAGGATGTGAGAAATGTGTTTATAAGATGCATTAATAATGACTAATTTGATATGCTACTAGAAAAGTTTTATAATGGTGCAGATGGTGGTGACTTCTTTCCTAGAACAACAACTACAAAAATAACAGGAGCTAGTTACTATTGGCCTAGTCTTTTTAAGGACTATTATCATTGGTCTAAGGTTTGTCCTCAATGTTCTTTCTTTGTTGGTAAAAAAAATATTGTTTCCCTTCCATTGAATCCTATCCAAGTGGACTAGCCTTTCATGTAATGGGGCCTTAACTTCATGGCATGATCAACCCTCCATCAAGTACTGGACACAAATGGATATTGACTACTATAGACTACTTCAAAAGATGGGTAGAGGTTATTTCTTTGAAGGAATCAAATGAAAATGCCATCTTGGAGTTCTATGACATCATTATAACAAGGTTTTGAGCTCCTCATGTCATCATCTCAGATAATGCACTTGCTTTCATAAGTGCTAAAATTTTTGATTGGGTAGCAAAGAGTGGAGTTCATTTGAGTACCTCATCCAACTACTACCCTCAAGGTAATGGATTAGTTGAGTCTACCAACAAGAAACTCATCAATATCATCAAGATGATGTTGGAAACCAATCAAAGAGCATGGCATAGGAAGCTGAAGATAGCCTTATGGGCATACTAAATCACTCCCAAGAATTCAATTGGTAATTATCCCTTTATAATTGTTTGTGGGAGAGAAGCTAGGTTATCCATATCACAAGAAATCCCTACCTTAGAACTTACACACCAACATAATTACTTGAAAACACTCCCATGGAGGTTAGATTGACATAAATAATATAGTTGCAATAAGCAAGATATGATGCACACAAATCTTTAGAACACCATCAAGTTCTCATGAATAAATCCTTTGAAAAAAGGGCAAGGGAAAGAGTGTTAAAATAAGATGAATTGGTCTTGAAATGGGATGAAGATAGAGCAAAACTAGGTAAACATACAAGGTTTGATACTTTGTGGAGTGGTCATTGCATCATCAACAAGTCCAAGCAAAGAAACTCCTTTCAGCTATCCAAAATGGATGGAGAAGAGCTACCTATTCTAGTGACTGACATCCATTTAAATCCTTGCTTTTGACCCTTTCTATCCACGTCTTGTATATACCTTATTTTGGTGTGTTTCCTTTGGTATGTTTGTTCTCCCTAAGTGCTTTGGAGCATAGTGTTTCCCTTTATGGTGTTTTTTTTCTTTTTTTGGCTATGCATGTGTCTCTCTAGCTTGTGTGTTCAACCATGGCTTGTTCCTTCAACTCTTATTTACCTTGCATGATTCCATGTGTAATGGAAGGATTTAGGTGACTGGTCTTATGACATAGCAAGCATGTCTCCCCTATAAATTTCAAGAATGTTGACCATTTTTTGCATGACCAGTTTGTGTTTTCCCTATGGCTCTTTTCATTTCTCCCTTGCTCATTTTTTATTTTGCTCTCTTGCCTTGTTACTTGTTTATTCCCTTTAGCCTCTCCAAATTCAGGATCTTCTCCCTTGTTCTTTATTATTTCCATTTCCCTTGTTTGCCTTAGCCTGTCATGCTTTTTTTTGCCTCGAATTTCCCTTTGGAAGGTTTTTGAAGGGCCTTTATTTCCTTGCATTATTCCCAAGTTTCCGTTCAAACTTTTTTGAAGGGCACTTTTCTTCTAAGTGACCCTTTGAAAAAAATTTGAAGGGTAATTTTTATCCCAAGTGTCCCTTCAAAATTTTTTGAAGGGCACTTTGTTGTCCAAGTGACCCTTTAGAAAAGTTTCAAAGGGTACTTTTCTTCCCAAGTGTCCCTTTGGACTTTTCTGAAGGGCACTTTATCTTTGGAAATTCCCTTTGAAAAAGTTTTGAAGGGCCATTTCCTTTTTAAATTCCCTTCAAATTTTTTTGAAGGGATCTTGTGCCTTCCCCAAGTGTCCATTGAAACTTTTCTGAATGATACTTTCCCAAGTGTCCTTCGAGAAAAGTTCCCAAAGGAACTAGTCGTTGTCTTTCAGGAAAAATCCTTGAAAGAATTCTTTCTAACAAATTATCTGAAGGAATTACTTCAAGAAAATTGCTTGAAATAATAAAACCAACCCAATGGATCCCCATGATGTGATATAGGATGTCAATTTTAATATATCCCACTAGCCATTAGGGTGCAAAGATAATGTGTCATAGGACGTCAAATTTAGGGTGGCTAACTAGCCATTGGGATTCGAAGACATGACATGCCATAGGATGTCAAATTTAGGGTGGCCAACTAACCGTTGGGGTGAAACTTAGTGAAGTGTTGTAGGACATCAAATACATACCTAAAGGAGTAATTAAGAATTAAAATCACTTGGAAAACCTGAATGACTCTGCAATGCAAATCAGGTTTTCCAACAAGCTTTGCTTATGACTTTTATAAGTAGAAGCAATCAAAGAGTTCGAAGGAGTAAGTAATAAGTAAAGTCACTTAGAAAACTTGAATGACTCTATAATACAGATTAGGTTTCCCAACAAGATTTTCTTATAAATTTTATAAGTAGAAGCAATTGAAAAACTTTAAAGGGCAAGGATAGTGCAAATCTTGTTTCTCAACATGCTTGACTTATAGGTTTATAAGTAAAGACATTCAAAAGGCTTGAATGGGTCTATCATGCAAAATGTGGGAGCTTTCATGAGGAATCTAAGGTTTACAGTAGTGATCCAAGCCATTTCTTATCGAGGGTCATCTCACCATTGATTTTGCAGTGATCCTGGTCATTTCAAGAAGGCTAATCAAAGAGAAGGACAAACATTGAATGAATGAGAGAATAACTGGAATTAGTTTCACCAGGATGGTGACTAAAAACTATTTTTGAGGCTTGTATTTTAGTACCCAATGTCTCTCTCTTCTCTCCCTCTTTTGATATAAATAGGAACCTTTGGCTCTTGTTTTATCATCCATAGATAGTATGATAAATCCCTACTAGAATGTCTTGCCATTTTATTGCCTTTGAGCAATGACGCATAAGTTTATTTTATTTATAAGTTTTAGACATTTGCCTAGGCACAAAAGAGACAAAGAGTGATAGCAGGTGATGTTTTATCCTTCTATTCTCTGTCCTTCATGATTTTGAGCAAAGAGTTGATCTAACAGGTCATGTAGAGTGCATTCTAGCTTGATGATATTTTGCACATGTGTGACCTTTTTTTGGACTATACAAGTTATCTTTTATGGCTATTTAACTTGTGTGATCTCATTCATTTTGTCTCTACCTTGAAATAATTATGTTGGAATCTTCTAGAGCTTGAGTTATAGAATATATTCTGTTGTATTTTGCATAAGTATAGGGCATACATGTGGATACTAATTCTTGGTGTATCACCATTTTAAACTAGGATATTAATTTATACAAACTTCTGACTCTTTTCACTCATAAAAATTGGTTCAATAGTTTTATTTCATAAAAATATAATACATGGAGCTAGCTCTTTCAAACTAGAGGTTCATTTCCACTTATAGGCACACCCACAGGGTTGAAAATGTCCCAACATTGCCCAAATTTGGAGGAGGCCTAAACAGCCCTCTTCTAGGGTGAAAGATTTAGAGACATGTCCTTAGTTGTACATTTGAATTACACTAAATAGGTTATGTTTCAAACCTTCCACATACAATGAATTTTTTGTCTTGGTCTACCCATTGTCCAAATTCTAGATACCTTTGCCAACTATATTGGTAGTTGTGTTATCTCTAAATCTCACAGTTCTTACAACATTTTTTTTAATGAGATGAACTTGTTTTTGTATCCTATCATGTGGCTTGAGAAACCACTATCTATATACCATTTCATACCTTCATCTTGAATGTGAAAGGCAGTATGAGATAGCATAGATTCTTATTTAGTCTTTTGTTCCTCCTTAGTAAATAATCCATCTTGACTCTTGGGCTCACTATGATCAGTCCTGAATTTATTTAGCTTCAATAGCAATGTTTAACCCTTTTCATGCACTATACAAAATCCATATACCTTGTTCAATCCTCTTGACTGATCACTCCTTCTCACATGGTCCCATGATAACTCATCCCATGAGATTGTTCTACAATCACTTTCTCTATGACCAAAGATATGATAAAAAAATAATAATTATTAAATTAATTAGAATACCTAATTTAATTGGGTTGTTTAATTAGTATCTTCATGTTTACTTTCATGTTGGTGTTCTTAAATTATTCTAACTTCTCACGTTATTTATCAAACTTTCTCACATTATCTATGAGCTACTCATGATCAACCTTACAAGAATATAGTTTTATCTTCAACTGATCATAGTCAAATTATTTTTTTCTAAAATTTATATTGACACCATCTAACTGATTCTTGATTTCCTTAATGATCTTCTCATCCATTTTAGCTTACTTGACCTAGTCACTCTTTAAGGTACAAATATTTTCCTTAAAAACCTTGATGATAGATCTCAACTCATGCTTCTTATTTTTTGATGATTTAAGTAACCTAGGGAACTTATGAGCTTAATTTTTAAGGTCTTATTTAGCTTTTCCTTCTTCATTGTCATAGTAGACTTCTTCATCAAACATGTTTTCTTCTTGATCACTAGAAATCTTGTGCTTCTTAGGATCACCTTCAAGCTATTAGACCTACTTCAAAGGACTAGGATCTGATACCAATTTTTGTAAGAACAATAAATTATGTGGGGGGTGAATTAGTCTTCAAAACATTCATTCAATTCTAATTAAAATTGATGATCCATTCATACAATCATATAAATCAATCAAAGCACAAGAAACCTTACATATGAACATGAAATACAAGAATACATCACATATGTGGGAAACATTCAAGGGGAATATAACAAATGATCTCTGAAAATGAACTACATTACTATAAGACAAACACCAAATTTATTTATGCACCAAATCCACATGGAACACCAACCCCAACTAGCCAAGTACCCACTTACAAGGAGGCACCAACCCCCTAGATGACTTAGGACCAAATCAGCTACATGATTGATTCAAACACCTTCAGAACACTATGTTTCTTAAATAATATATTATTATCACCTTTTTTCTCTCTTCACACTCTTATCTCTCTTGAATTATCTTCTAGGCCTCTTTGCTCAACTAGGTCTCCTTAAAACTGATTAGGTCATATGACCTTGATCTTCAAACTGAAAACTTCTAGTAGCTATTCATGAATACCCATATACACTATTTTTATGGTATATAATACCTCATTCCACTCAAATATATTTTATTCCATTTGCCTTACTATTCAATTCACTAACAATTAAATTAGGTGTAAAAATCCTTGTAATTATATAAGCCTCTTACTCATACATCTCTTGGTCAGCCATACACACTTGAACACTTAGATTCACCACACAATAGGCAATGGGACACATTTTAATCAATAATAAATGATTACATTAGGTCAACCATAACTATAATATACCAAGTCCTTCTTTAGGTCTCATGGAGAGCTAATTTCATTAGGCCTACTTAAGCCAACGTTACCTTATGACCCCTTGAAACACAATAAAACTTTATACATGTAAAAAACATTTTCATATAATAATTAAATAGGCCTTATCCAATAACCTCTGTTAACTATTGCACTTTTTAGGTTCAACCACCACTTGAAACACTCTAATAACACTATTTACATTAGGCCTTTGAACACATAGAAAAGTTTTTCTTGAAAAACTAAAGATAACACATAACTTAGCCACAAAAACATGATAATAAATCACATATTAAAAATATAAATGACCTAAAAAATATCACCATATGCATTAGACACTTCAAATCAGGGCATAGAGCCTCAAAAACACCTCTGCAACTTACTAAGACCTGTTAGTTTTCCTCAAAACACAGTCATGTTGACTTATATTTATAACAATTGTATAGAAATATTAAATGAATTTTGATGATTTTAGATGATTCTATGATATCATTAGACCATTATCAGATATAAATATCATATGGTCAAATGGTAAATATTAGTCTTGCGTACCAATCTCATGACCTTATATCTCACTATCTCATCTAAACCAGACAAGTCAACTTGTGAAGAAATTTTTCATCACACACATGAAACCCAAATATTATTAAAAGAAATATAATATATTAAAAGTCATAAAAAATATCTCCATGAATTTGGACTCATCATTCTATCATGGAAACAAATTCCTAATCATCTTCTCACTGTACCTTTTATTTTTCATTGTTTGCACCATTAGGTCTGTTAGTGAATAACTAATTTTGAGGAATGATTTATCACATTTTATGGATATAACGTGTATATAAACCTTAATGGACATAAAACATGAGCCTATACCTTCTTCCTCTATCCATTTTCTTACTATGTCCAATGTAACTTTTGACTTCTACAACAAATTCTTCATAAATAAACCTATAACTCAACATTTTCTCTCTCCTCTGTCTAACCAATACCACCTAGAGGTACCTAAAAGAGTAATCTGAAATATATAGTATCTTACCTAATAATATCAATTCATTCTAGGTATTTTTGATTGATATATTCAACATCAAGTCATTATTAGGGTTCTAAGAGGGTTTAAACCTGTTTCCACTCTTAACGATCTTTCGTAAAGCCTATCCCCTCAATCCAAAAAATAATTCATAAAATTTTGAGATATGATCATTACCCAAATATTAATGAATTGAATAAGTTCTTATGAAAAGGTTTTATGAGCTAATTAGTAGAAGAAAATCCTTTTGGGGTTGAGAACCCTTCATTCTAAGCACTCAAGAGACATTCAAGCAATTTTTCATGCCTTGTCCTTCACACTATGTCCTCAAACTAAATGAAAAAAATTAAAAAAACATATGCTAATTGTGAAAATGATTACATTATCTCAAAACCCTTGAAATATGATCATGACCCCTCATTAGGCCACACTCTCTCTTTTTCATCTCTAGACCATGAATTGAAAACCACATTAGGCCTTAAAAATGACCTTCATGCCTCTTTCCATGAACTATCCACATCACTAAAATAATAAATAAAATTATATAGTTATTAGAAACTTGCATACATCCTTCTCATGCTTTGATAATAGATTATGATACCTGATTAGGGTAGGTAGGGTCTTAGAGTGGTATAGGTGCAGACTTAGTCTGAAGGTCATACCCATGTAAGATCACCCTAAGACTCTCATGAGTGATCTAGTGCCTCACATACATGATTAATAAAACTCATAATTTCACTCATTCTTGTGTGAACTCATCTCATGAATCCACCATCCTCAAACCTTCTCACAAGGTCTCTTAATGCCATGACTAGGCTTAGGCTACTCAAAGACCTATATCTTCATGCAACCATAAGGCATTAGTTACCTTCAAATTATCTTTCATGAAAACATAACTCAATGATAATAATCCAAAAATTCCTCTTGTCACATCAACACACTACCAAGAAGGCATACTCTCTCAATGACATCAACCTCATGCAAGATGCACCTTTGACATCAATGAAAATACTTAATAAAAAATTACATTTTAGGACCTGTGAATGAAACTTATCCAATGTATTGCTATCAAAGGTTACAAATAAGTTATATAGGGAGTGAATATATGGATTAAATAGGTAGGGGATGCATTTGTTGGTTCTTGGAAATGATTTATAGGTTTCATTTTATGCATGTTTGAACTTAGAATAAAAAACTACATTTTTATTGTATTGGGAAGGGCATTCATGACAATGGAATGGGTAGTGGGTTTGTTGATCTAGATTGATGGGAGAAAAATAAGTTGTTATATATTTTATCTAACCCTCAGATATGTTTTTAGTGCCAATTTTCAAATAGTAAACATCAAAACCAAAGTTCTACAACCACAACTTATACTTTGACAACATTTATTATCAGTGTTTTTGCACTCGTAAATGGTAGTGAAAACGCACTTATTAGTGGATGTTAAGGTGGTGTGATCATGTGAAATTTTAATATCTAGATGTGATCTAAGTGATAGATTCTTAGTTCAATGTCCCATAGGTAGAAATGGTAGTTAAAGCTTAAGAAGTTACTTATTTAATGCTAAAAACCTGTATTTTAGGACTTGTCAATGCAACTTATCCAAGAATTGATATTGAAGATTTCGTCCAAATGACATAAGGTGAGATTATAATTATTAAATAGGTATGGAGTGGATATTAATTTTCATAAAAATGACTTACATGTTTTTTTTATGCATGTTTGAACATAGGCTTAAGAACTACATTTTTTTTGTATTGGGAAAGGCATTCTTGAGTCTGGAATAGGTAGTGGGTTTATTGATCAAGTATAATAGGAGGATAGTAAATTGATATTATATGTTATCCACCCCTTTATCATGTTTTTAGTGTCATATTTCAGTTAGGAATCCTTGAAATCAGAGTTCTACCACCACAACTTAAACTTTGACAATATTTGTTATTAGTGTTTCCACAGTCCTAAACAATAGTAAAAATACACATACAGGTGGATTCGAACATCATAGAAGTGTTATCACATGTAATTTTACTATATATATATATATAATCAAATTTATACATTTTCAAATAGAGGTCCCAAAGGTAGAAATGGCAGTTAGAGCTCAAGAAGTTGCATATTTAATGCTAAAACCTTGCATTTTTATGACCTATCAAAGCAACTTGTCCAATGGATTGATCTTGAATGTTCCACCTAATTTATATGGGGTGATATTATAGGGCTTAAAAATTTAGGGGAGGGATATGAATTTTAATCTAAATGACTTATCGGTTTCATTTTACGTATATTTAAACATAGGATAAAAATTTACATTTTTCTTGTATTAGGATGGGCATTCCTGGGGCCAGAATGGTGGAGGGTATGCCAATATCGACTAATGGGAGGCCAAAAACTAGGTCATGGATGTTTTTTCCCCCATGATATGTTGATAATTCCATTTTTCAATTAAGAAGCGTCAAGATTAGAGTTTTGTAACCACAACATAAACTTTGACAACATTTGTTGTCAATGTTTTTACACTCCTAAATGGTATTGAAAATTAACTTCTAGCTACATTTGAATGTTGTGGCGGTGTGATCACATGTAATTTTCCTATCTAGATGTGGTCAAATTTATATATTCTCAAGGGTAGGTACAATAGGTAGAAATGGTAGCTAGATCTCAATAAGTTGCTTATTCACTGCCAAAAAGTTAAATTTTTAGGCCCTATGACTATAACTTGTCCAATGGATTGCTCTTGAAGGTTACAATTGAGTGATCTGAGGTGTGATTATAGGGATTAAAGAGGTGGGGGAGGTATTTGAAAATTTACTTAAATTACTTAAAAATTTAATTTTATGTGTGTTTGAACTTAGTCTTAAAAAATGTATTTTACTATATTAGGAAGGTCATTCTTGATGCCAAAATGGGTGGTGGGTTTGTCGATCAGACCTAATGGGAGGACAAGAACTTGGTCATAGATTTTATACTACCCCCACTAGATGTGTTGGTAGTGCAAGTTTTTGGTCAATATGAGGTCTTTTCATATTGACACTTTACTTAGAACTAATAATTTTTGCTTGCACTTATTGTTACTCTTTTTATGAATGAATGAAAATTAATTATTTTTTTAACAATGCAAGGAATCTATGGGTAGAATATTCAATTTAATAGTCGAAAATATCTATAAATTTTTTGAATTCTAATAAATCAATCAAAGTCTTTACTTAGTAATGTAGTATATTGTATCTCTATGATTGTTATTACTCAAACCACCTTTACTTGAGGGTGAAACTACCCCTTTGTCTACCTGCAACAACTCAATCCTCCATAGTGTTTTCCATATTCTTGATCCTTCTATCCCTATTTCCTAAACCTCCTACCTACTCTACTAAATCATACTACTTCCCCCTACTCTCTTAAGCCATACACCCAGTATAGCTCTCTCTATCCCCCATTTTCCCACCCACTTTTGCACGAAAGTGTATTTTGAGTGTTAAAGGTGATTTGGAGTCTATAATAGGTTTTTGATATTTTCAAAGATTAGTTCTAAAATATTAGTTGTAATAGGCTAAATGCACTTAAGGTACAGGCCTAGAAATCAATACAACTATTAATGGGCATTCACTTAGGTCTAGAGATCTCAATGGGGAGTTGAACTACGATAAGACTGAGGTGTTGAAGGTGCTGAAGGAGTGAGGTGTTGAAGGATTAGAAACAAGTCTCAAGAATGTGCATTAGGCCTATTAGGCTAAATATCCATTGAAGGGAAAAAGTGCAAGAAAGTGTAAAAGAGCTTGGAGGCCTTTGAATGTAGATTGAGTGGGTTAAATGAAGCTTGGATGGGTAGATATAATATCTATAGAAAGTCTTATTGAAAGTATTAAATAAGAGGAAGGCATATAGGCATATCCAAGCCTAGGGAGTGTATAATTTAGAGAGTGAATGACAAAAAGCATAGGTTGGAGCATATCCAAGTCCTTATTTGGGAAAATATAAGTGTGTTTAGACTTTTTGGTGTTTAGAGAGTTTCCCTTGAAAATCTAAAATTTGATTTTTCAAATGTTGTTAGCATAGATTCATGAGTAAATGTCACTTGTGTTCTTTCTTGGTATTCTAAGAAGAGAAAATTACCTCTTTTCACTTTGTATAATCTAGGTGGGAGACATTGATCTTATAGAGGCCTTTCTAATCATCTCTACCAAGGACCACACTAGCATTTAGGGAGACATTAATTTCAATAGGGTGCTAGTTTGAAATGGTGAAGATCAGTAAATTCACCTTAATACCATTGTCAACCTTCTCAACATTGAAGAATCTACGGTTGAGATAAAATCTATCAATCCTAGAATAGAATCTCATAGATTGAAAAGGGTTATCTCACCATGTAATTTAAATACCATTAATATGATTTTTACTATTGAATAAAGGGTCATAAATATTTTAAATATGATTCAAATTTGACTAGAAGAAGAGTTCACTTCTTTTCTAAGCATGAGAATCACCACCCTAATTGGCTTCCTTTGATTTAATCATATTAAAATATCTCCCTAAAATCTAATGGATACCTATCAAGTTAGATGCAATCCAATTCCATAATTTAAATATATTTCTATAGTCATTTGAAGCATCAACATTCCAAATCCTAAAAACTTATTTATTCTACTCAATGACAACCCAGACTACTATATTATAGTAAGAGGAGCCATGCTTCAAGACAAAGTTATTCCATTTAGGGTTAATAAAAATTCAATACCCCCTTCCCTCTAGAATGGTTGGTAGGTAAGTGTAAAGAATGAGGCAAAAAGAATTTAAGCATAGATTCAAGTCTAAAACCCACTTCCTTGACTTCTTAAAGTAGAAAAAAATAAACTTTATCCCTAGAGTGTATAAAATCCTAACAACCAAATCCTTGTAAGTGGATTCAATACCCCTCACATTCAAACTGGAAATATTCATAAATAAATAAGAGGGTGGGGGGAGGGGGGGGGGGGGTGGGGTGGGTGGGTGGGGTGGAAGCCCTGAAGGCTTAGTCCGAACATGATTCTAGTAAAGCCTAGTGAAGCACCGAGCCACCTTGTTCTCCTTATATCTCTTTCTAGAGTCCTTAAAACTAATTTTTGACCCTCTTTTGAGAATTTTACATTCCTCACTAAAATATAAATCTTTAAATGAAGTAAATATAGTCTCAATTTAAATACATTTTCGCCTTTTGTTGCCCCTCTAAGTCAGAACTAAGTCATTAGAGTTCAAAGGAGCAAAAGGAACTTTTTCAGCCAAGTAAGCATAAATTTCCTTCAATGAACTAGGATCTAAAGATACATCCATGGGAATCATGTCATCAAGAAACATGTTAAATCCAGAAATATACAAAGAGCTAGGAGTATAGGCCTCTTAACTATGTAGGGTAGCTAGAAGGACCACATATTCTTCTGAGGCATTTTATTTGAGACAAGAAGGAACCTCTTATTAAGGTTGAGTTAGATAAACTTATGTTATATGATCTTCAGGGACTGTTAAAAAACAAAAAGGATCAGATTTGATTAAGTCATAATAGTCACATAATGATTGAGAATTAACTGATGAAGGGGAGTTACTAAAACAAGAAGGAAAAGGAACACGCATGGGAAGAAGAGAAGAATTATATTATCTTATAGAGTCTTTAAAAAAATCTCTTTAACATGTACTATAGAAGGTGTTATGTTTCTATTTATGTCAACATCAAATCAAGGGCTATCTCTAATAGTCACTTTATTAGTACACTTATTTGAGAAGACATAATTTTTAGCATCATTTGTTTTAAGGTGACTAATCTAATCTATATTAACATCATTTTTAGTGTTTTTCAAGAGAGGACATTTTTATAAGATGGCCATCTTTTCTACTGAAAACATAAGAAATTATAACTCTTAATACATTAATAGAGAATGAACGGGATTCTCTATTGACTCAAAAAAATATGGTTTTTAGGAATAAATCCAATGGTTCCATGGAAATCAAGACCCTACCATGCACATGGGCCAAGGATATTCTAGTGTCTTTTACCATTAAAAATTCTCCTATTTTTTTAAGTGCTCAAGGAAGAATGTCTCATAATTGAATAAAAACAAATTCAATATCAATCTATCTAGGAGTAGATTTAAACACAATATCACTAGAGTCCATTTTAGGGTTCCATGGAATAAACTTCAACACAAATTGACCCAAATTTCATTAGGTATTACTAATAACTCTTCTTTTATATGGTGGAATTTTAAAATAGAACCGTAAACACAACTTTCTAAAAGATTCTACAAAAAATGATATAAATTCCCTTTTTTCCCCTACATAGAATTTAACCCATTATCAAAAAATTCTTTGAAGGCAAAGAGTTCCTATTTAAATACACAAAAACCACTTCAATATTTTTTAGATGAACTTCCTCCAACTACAAGTATTTTTTGATCGATTCATTCAGATAAAGGGTCAGGGTGCTTTTTAGGTTAGGGCACTTAAAAATTTTCTTTTGTTCTTACTCATGTCCACCATCCCAATTTGTTACACCCATTGATAACAAACCTCACTCCCTTTGAGTGCTTAGACACCTGCTCTTGTTGTAGGATTTTGTTAAAAAATTTCTTACCCTCGCTATGTATCCCTTATTAATCAATAACCAAATATAAAAGAGATCTCTCTCCAGGGCTACATTTACAACTTCCATTCTTACATTAGGATTCATAAATATTTCCCTCTCCCTAAAACTTTACATGATTAAAATCAATACTTATGACCTATTCCATAAATAACCATGAATAAAAGTAACCAAATCTCTCTAAAATGAATGTACTTTATGGCACATAAAATTAGTACAAGTAAACAAACATGGAAAATCAAATAGAAAGACTCGCATGCTAAAAAAATAATAATTACGAACCTATAATATACTATGACTAATAAGACCACAATGACCATCCCACCTAGAGAATCAAAGATAGATAAGTAATGAATTAACCAAGGTGGCCAAGAGCACTAAAGAATCAAGAGGGAAAGCTTGAAGCATCATTACTGGAGGATGACTTTTCATCTCCCCATTTGTTGAACTTTAAGCTTCTCCTCCCTCATTATTTTCTAATAATTTCAAAAACCTCATAAGTATTATAAATCTAATATAATTTCAAATATATTTTAATTGAAAGATGTCATCCTAGGTAAAGCTAATAGTGGAAAATTAGATACCTCAAATTTGGGAGAGTTTTAAAATTAGTAAAATTAAAATGATGATAACTTGTACACACACGCGCGCGCGCGCGCACACGCACACACACACAACTTGTACACACACACACATGCACGCACGCACGCACGTACGCGCGCACACACACACACACACACACACACACACACACACACACACACACACACACACACACACACGAATGTGCTTTCACATGTATATGCACACACGTACACACACATGCACATGAGCACACACACACACACACACACACACACACACACACACACACACACACACACACAACATAAAACTTCAAAATTATTGATAATTTATATTTTAAGTGCATGTAAAAATTTAAATTAACTAAGTAAATAATTACAATATAATAACTAATTTAAAATTAATTTGTCTCTTACCACTTCACCCTACTATTCATTCTAATAAGAGTACTAAATGTATTTGGAGAACCATGCATAGATGATATAATCTCATCCATTAATTTTTCACAAGTGTCGATAATTATTTTTAAATAAAATCCACATTCAAATTAAAAAAATAAAAAATTTCATACCCTTGTCAGTTGTTACATGGATGAAATTATTGTGTCAGTATCTACATTTGCTCTTGACTATGTTGACGAATAAATATCTCTTATAGTCATCAAATAAAAATAAATAAAGATCATTTTTATTTGAGAATATTTATGCATGTATATAAATATAAAAATTAAGAAAATAAAAATAACCCTCATTTATGTATATATAGGGCAAGAAAAAATGATATATGTGTTAGTGGATGGTCTAAGATCTATATGTGAAACATATGGGACTATTTTCAATCGGAACATAAAAATATATATATATTACAAAAAAATTATAAAAATAACTATTACTTTAAATACATATATTTGGAAGATAATAGATCTAAGAAAAATATTTTTGATGTGTTAGATATAAAATACATTTAAAAAGTTATGGTTGAGGTGTCAAAATAAAATGTATGCATCAAAAATCCTCACCCATAGGCACATCATTAATCCAAATGGACATAACACCATAATTATGAGACATCAAATCATCATCCTCCTTTAAACATATAGTGTAGAGAGACTAAAATTAACTACAATAGTGTAGTTATGCCTAAGGTCTAAATGGAACACACCCATATACAGCCTCCCAAGCATTGTTATGGGAGTAATATGTCTCACATAAAATGAGTGTTTCAATAAGAAACCTAAGCATATATAATGTGTCAATCTCCATAGTCTCTTTCATTGTAATGGAGACTATAATGGGTTGAATTGAATTTTGGATGAAGACACTCACATGCTAATTAGACATGAGATGTGTACAATCTCTATCATGTGAAATCCTTTTTCTTGAGCCTCAAATTTTGAGTGATCAAAATAATTAGGTATCTCATTGAGGATTTAGAAATCTTCATATTGTCCTATTGGATCAAAATAATTATGTGTATCTTTAATGTGTACTATAGGAGGTGTTATGTCTCTATTTGTGCCAACATCAAATCAAGGGTTATCTCTAATAGTCACTTCATCAATATAATTGTTTGAGTAGACATAATTTTTATCATCATTTGTTTTAAGATGACTAATCTAATCTATATTAACATCATTTTTAGTTTTGTTCAAGGTAGGACATTTTTTTAAGATGACAATCTTTTCTACAAAAAACACAATAAACTAGAACTCTTAATATATTAATAGAGCATGAATTGGCTTCCCTATTGACTTGAAAAAATAAGGTTTCTAGGAATAAATCCAATGGTTCTATGCAAATCAAGACCTTGACATGCATGTGGGCAAAGGATATTCTAGTGTCTTTTACCCTTAAAAATTCTCCTAGTGGTAGATTTAAACACAATATCACTATAGTCCATTTTAGGGTTCCATGGAATAATATTAAACATAAATTGACCCACATTCCATTGGGGATTACTAATAACTCTTCTTTACATGTTGGAATTTTTAAATAGAACCATAAACACACCTTTCTAAAACATTCCACAAAAATTGATATAAATTCATTTTTTCCCCCCATGTAGAGTTTAACCAATTATCAAAAAATTATTTTAAGGTAAAGAGTTCCTATTTAAATACACATAAAACACTCCAAAAATTTTTAGATGAACTTCCTCCAAATATAAGTATTTTTCCATTGATTCATTTGGACAACGGGTCAGGGTTCTTTCTAGGTTAGGGCACTTACAAATTTGCTTTTATTCCTACTCATGTCCACCAACCCATTTTTTTGCATGACTATTGATAATAAACCTCACTCCCTATGAGTGTTTAGACACCTGCTCTTACTGTAGGATTTTGCTAAAAAAAATTATTACCCTCTTTCCCTTTCCCTTTTTAATCGATAACTAAATATAAAATAGATATTTCGCTAGGGCCACATTTACCACTTCCATTCTTACAACATGATTAAAAAATATTACCCTCTCCCTCACACTTTTCATGAGCAACATCAATACTTATGGCCTCCTCCATAAAAAACCATGAATAAAAGTAATCAAACTAAAATGAAGGGACTTTATGGCAAAATAAACAATGAGAATAAAACAAACATGAAAAATCAAATGGAAAGACTCACATGTAAAATATAAAATAAATACCAACATATAAAATACTATGACTAATAAGACCACAACTACCATCAGACTTAGAGAATGAAGGATATATAAGCAAGGAATTAACCAAGGTGGCCAAGAGCACTAAGGAAGAAAGAGAGAAAGCTTGAAGCATCGTTATTGGAGGATGACTTTTCATCTCCCTATTTGTCGAGATCCAAGCTTTTCCTCCCCCCTTTTATTCTAACAATTCAAAACCTTCATAACTATTATACATCAAATATAATATAATATCAAATATAATTCAATTCAAAGATGTAATCCTAGGTAAAGCTAATAGTGGAAAATTAGAAACCTCAATTTGACATAGTTTTAAAATTAGTAAAATTTAAATGATAATAAGTTATACGTAATAATTAAAAATAACACACACACACACACACACACACACACACACACACACACACACACACACACACACACACACACACACACACACACACACACACACACACACACACACACACACACACACACACACACACACACACACACACACACACACACACACACACACACACACACACACACACACACACGCACGCACGCACGCACGCACGCACGCACGCACGCACACATGCATGCATGCAAACACACGAATGTGCCTTCAGATTTACATGCACATGCAAATGAACACACACATGCATTCACATGAATGCACACACATACACACACACATACAAAATAAAACTTCAAAATTATTAATAATTAATTTTGTAAGTGCAGACCAAATAATTATAATATAATAAATAATTTAAAATTAATTTGTCTCGTATCACTTCACCCTATTATTAATTCTAATTAGAGTCCTAGATATATGTGGAAAATCATGCATAGATGATAAAATATCATCAATTAATTTTTCAAAAGTATCAATAAATTTTTCTAGTTAAAATCCATATTCAAATTTAAAAAATAAAAATTTTCATACCCTTGTAAGTTTCTACATGGATGAAATTATAGCATCAATGTCTACATTTTCTCTTGACCGTGTAGACAAAGTAATCTCTTTTGTAGTCATCAACTAAAAATAAATAAAGATCATTTATATTTGACCATATTTATACATGTATGAAATGTAAGATTAATAACAAATAGAGAAAATAAGAAAATAAAAATAACCTTCATTTATGTATACATAAGGCAATAAACATCGATATATGTGTCAGTGGATGGTCTAAGATCTATTTGAGAAACATATGGGACTATTTTCTATTGGAACATAAAAAATTATGTATAAATTAAAAAATATATCTACAAAATTTAATTATTACTTTAAATACATATATTTGGAAGACAACAGATCTAAGAAAAATATTTTGATATGTCAAATATAAAATATATTTGGAAAGTTGTGGTTGAGGTGTCCAAATAAGATGTATGCCTCAAAACTCCTCACTCATAAGCACATCATCAATATAAATGGACATAACACCATAATTAGGTGACAACAAATTATCATCATCCTCCTCTGAACATCTAGTGTAGAGATCCACAAATGAACTACAATAGTGTAGTTGTGCATGAGATCTAAATGGATCACACCCATATACAACCTTATTAGCATTATTGTGGGAACAATACGTCTTACACAAAATGAGTTTTTCAATAAGAACCCTAATCATATGTAATGTGCCAATCTCCATAGTATCCTTCATTGTAAAGGGGACTATCATGGGTTGAATTAAATTTTGGATGAAGACACTCACATGCTAATTAGACATGAGATGTGTACCATCTCTATCATGTGCAATCCTTTTTCTCAAGCCTCAAATTTTGACTGATCAAAATAATTAGGTATCTCATTGAGGATTAAAAAAGATTTATATTTTCCTAAGAAAATATAAAGGAAACTTATTATTGTTACAATTTATAAGACTAAATACCATCCACCCTCAGTCCCAAAAAAATATTTTTTGTCTCATCAGAATGGCATGAGTGAATTGAGAAACATTTGCATGACAACAAAAGTGGTCCCTTGGTTTTTGGAATGGTAAACAATTTAAACATTTACCCTTTGTTATTTTCTAGTATTTCGTAGTAGAAGATGATAGTTTTTTTTTTATATAATAGGACCTACATATCTCCCTATACAATTGTTGTCTATCAATTTAACCCAACATTGAGTATACTTTACCTAACAATTATTCTAATGTATTTGAAAAAGAAACACATGGAGAGTTGGTAGAACCAAAGTTCCTCAAAGTCCATATAAATTACTCAATATATAGTTTATATTCCACTATATGTGCAACCAAATCCTCTTGATTATCAGGGGGTCTTGTGAGATTCTAGGAGGGTTAGGAGGGATTGGTCAGTTTTTCTCCACATGTTCATTTTCCACACTTTCTTCTATTAAAATATGAGATGGAGGGGTTTGAGAGGTTGTAGAAATTAAATAAAGAAGGGTTTTAACAAAAACTAGTGAACATATAAAAATATAGAATGAAATTTGATTCAAATTGGAAAATTTGAAATGTTGTTACCTTTTCTCTTCTATGGCATTGTCAGTCATTTCACTTGCAATCAATATCAGGGAAATTCATAACAAAAAAGAGCAATTTGGAGAAATGCGAGTGTAATGGATAAGAGAAAATTTAATTTTTTTGACGTGACAGAAAAATTATATATTTTTATTTATATACATAGAAATGTGTATGTGTTATAATGTGTACACATTATAGTATGCATGCACTCTAGATTTGATAATTACTAAGCCTAGAATTTAATAGCACATAAGTAGTATTTCAATGTCCGTAAATAGTATTTCAAAGCTGATATAAGTTTTAATCTCAATCATATATATATATATATATATATATATATATATATATATATATATATATATATAGACCCTCAACTTCCTCCATTTATCGCATTTTTAACATTAGAATTTTGAGATAGAGTGGGAACAAAATCATTTTTGACATTTTCATTTAAGGAAAGAGTAGGAATACTATTCATTTGTATTATTAGCTTCATTTTGAACATTAAATTTAAAGAAGTCATATCTTTAAGAACTGTATTATTTTTAATATTTGAATTAAGGAAAAGAATAGAAAGATAATAATTTGTAATATTTATATTTTGTTAAAATTTATGAACATAAATTTTTTTCAACATTTGCATTTACATTAGGGTTTAGATAAGATTCCACATTGTATTGTATACATCAAGATTTAAAATTTAATTGTTGTCCACTATTTCATTTAAAACTAATATATCTTTATTTAATAATTAATTTTGACATAAAATATAACATGTTATATTCCTGAAAAGTGAAAACGAAATAATAAGAGTCATCATCATCTCAATCAAAAATAATATAATTTATAGCTTAATGAAAATAAACATTTACATTATTATATTAAAAAAAAATGAATGATCACATATACATTAAATTATAAAAGATAGAAAAAATTGTAGCTAAAGATATTATAACCTTATTATTATAATAATAAGAATCATCATCGTCCCAATCAAAAATATTATCATTCGTAATCTAACAAAGATAAATGTTTACACCATTATATCATATGAATGAGTGACCACATGTACAGTACTAAATGATTAAAAATAGACAAAGAAGGCTAGTGCTAAAGATATTGTAATAAGAAAGCAAATTCTGAAATAAATCGTATCTGAAACATCCACAATCAGATACTAGTAGTGAGGTATGTGTGATTCGCTATACAGAAGGGTAGTTGATAAATTATGTAAAGTTGATCTGTCCATCTTAATCAGTGATAAATATTACTTCCACCATACACAAAAGTCGTAGACAGTCCATACTTTCTGCTGAATGTACAGACTATATCAGGGATTCGTTTCCAAAGAAAAAAGCATCACTTAGCAAACTCAAAGAAGAAAGGTTGATTTTAAATTGGATCTTTTAATATAGACCTAAATTTGCGATACAACTAATTAAAAAAATAGAATAAATAAATAATTCAATCAAATTTATTGTCAAGAAAATATCATTCTGTGCAGATTCTGTACATTAATGACCACATCAGTTTCATTCCCATCAGAAACTGCGTGTTCACTCTCCGCAGACATCGAAAATTCAGTTCAAGAGGCGGCAACTGTTATTAAGTTATATAAACAATTGTTGGATGGAAAATCGGACAAGTTCGGCGTAGAAGGAAGATCTCAGAAATAATTATTAGAAATCCCAGCAACAATCAGCGCGTGACCGAGGGGCAGTGCATAGAAGCCATTGCCGTTGAGCGTGGCCGCATGTGACCGCAAAAGCGTGTGCTGCTTAACCGAAGTTCTAGTTTTGTTGCCCAACCTGACCGACAGATTGAGGGTCCCCTTGGGCTTCCCGGAGGAGCTGAGCACCTGGTAATAGTAGCTCACCCAGCAGGGCTTGCCATTCTGTGGCGGCTGTTTCAGCAAAGTTTTCAGGGGCACGGTCACATGGCCGATTGGATGAGGCCCCCAAGCGCTGTCGGTCCATATCTGGACAGTAAAGAGCAGATGGTCCTGCTGCAGGGAGGCCTCGTGGAGGGTGAAGGATATTGCGTGGTTCCACTTAGGGTTTCTGCCGTTTTCATTGTCCACGCCCGTTCTGTGCTCGCTGCGGCTGTGTTCAAGAGAATAAGGGTAGACCATTTTTATTTGGACCTTTTTTTCAGCCGACGCGGTTCCAAAAGAATAAGCACGTGCCACTTAGTAGTCTTCGTATTTTGTAAGATAAAAGTGTAGACTAGCAGTTCGAAGGGTTCTATTTTTTTTTTTTTTTTTTTTTTAATTTATTTTCGGTTGTGTGTAAAAAGGATTTAGAGTAAACTCATAGCTTTGTGTAATTGTACAAGTAATTTTTTTTCCATAAACAATTTTTTTTGGTTTAAAATATTAACTCAAGTAAAATGATATGAACATATATATTGGTATTGATGTCAAATATTTTTTATTTTAATACAAATAATTATTGTTAGAATTTTGATGTGATGTTATACACCATACCTAATGTACCAGGTGTTTAAAATTAAATTAATAAAAAATTTATATATATGCTTCATTTGAATTATGTAGAAATCTAAGAAATTAATTGTATGGTATATATTGAAACACAAATGTTAAATAAGTTTAATGAAACCAATTAGTATATCTTAAATGATAGAAATGATACTAATATTTAATTTAAAATGTGTTGATAATTAATGAAGAATAGTTTATCAAAGATCACACACATAAACTGTTTAAAATATGATGATAATTTCAGCGGCATATGGGCATAGTTCGTGTCATCACGTCTCTCTAGTACGCGTGTGTATAGATTGTGTTGGCATGGCTCGCAGTGACATGCGGGCATGAGAGTAAGATCTAAGGAAAAATTTCTAATTTTATGTTTTTGCAAAAGTCACTAAACAATTGGAATTGGTGTGAAACCAAGGAAAAACTCAGATATGCAAGAAATCATTCATATTCTCCCAAACACGGTAAGAACACAATAATGTTTTTGGAAAAATCAGTAAAATCCATAAAATTATTTCTCATTAAATACTCCAACAGTAAAAAATATGCACAAAAATAAAGAAAAATCCCTAAAACCCTCCAAAAATGGTCAAAAATGGTTGTCATGAATCTAGATCATGTTTATATCCAGTCCTATGGTTTTGGCACTTTTGAATCGATTGATGCTATCCATTTTTCATCTCAAGACTCCAGTGTTCAGATTTGCATGACTTTTCCAGAAACCATACCAAACCCTTGAAAACTGAAATCAATGAAAAACATCGCAACAAGGTAGAATGTTAGATCTTACAACATGGATAATGACATTCGACTACCAACAAAGCTCTAATACCATGTCAAAGTGGGCCACACTTGAAGATCGATCTAGAGATATGATCAAATGCATGAATAAAACTTGTACGAAGTAACATGAAATCCAAAAATAACTCAAAAGGAAGAAGCTTGTCTTCACAATAATAAAATTATATTAGAATCATCTACTCATTAACTATAAAAGCTTTAAGAAGATACATTATATAATTAAAAGATAAACATGTCCTCACATCCTCATAATGTGGGATTATCTCTCATAATGACCTTTATTAAACATCTAAGTGATACATAAGCAAGTTAAATAAACATGTATAGGTAGAACCACATGGTAAAAAAATTCTTACAACACCACTTTCCACCCTATTTTTTGGTATGAATAGTGTTTTACGATATCATTTTTATTAATATAAGTGTGATTTTTAATTAAAGTAACTTATTATCAAAATTATAATCATATAGCTATTTTTCCAAGATCTAACATGCATTAATTAAAGGGGACATGAAACAAGGCATGATCTATAATTATATAAAATATCTCAATTAGCATGTCCAACCTCAGTCAATACTTAACCAAGGGCCTAAGTTAAGCTGAGGTACGTTGGACACTACATTTAATTCCAAATATGGTGATTGTAGTCAGGTTCTAAAAATGCAAATGTATACCTAGAAGTGATAGAGATATAACATATAAATTAGGTGATGAAAAGAGAAGTATACCCATAATATTGATCCCACTCTAGAAAATTTTCAATCCATTAATGATGGCCTTGACGAATGAGAAACATCTCTGAATTAAGTTGATGATTGCATTGGCTTGAACTTGATCTCTATATAATCTTGCTAAATTTTTGATAAAGTGATTTTAATCACCTATAAAACATGTTGGTTCTCAAAACCTTAAAGATAAAACATGTGTTTTGGGGTCTACAATAAACCAAACACTAGGAAAGCTATTTTAAAATTTGTTGAGACCCCAGAAATTAGGAATACAAAAATATCAAACTTCATAACTAAAATAGATCCAAGAACATTGTAAGCCACAATATTTTATGATGTGTATATAACATAAATTTGTGTGCTTTAATAAATACTCTAATTATTTTTTTATGGCTCTTAGATAATCTTAAGTGCTCAATACATATTGTGTGAATAATAAATAGATGATGTATGATTATCTTAGATGAAAATAAATTACAGTGTTTGTGTACTTACATAAAATTGAATTAAAATTAGGATCATATTGATACCTAAACCAATATTAAAGAGTTGAAAATAAAAAAATAAGACTTGAAAAGATAGTGCACTCTAACCATGAAAGGTGTTATTAACACTTTAAAAAATCCACTGAGCATTGATAATAATATGGAAAGACTAAGATTTTATTAAAGTTCTTAGCAAAGAATTCAAAATAATAAAAATCATAAAAATATAAAAATGATAATTAGAATAGAGTGTAAAATTTGAAACCATTAAAAATTAACACACACAAATAACACATTATTCAAACCCAAAAAAAAATAAAAATAAATTAAATCATACATAATTTTTTTAAAATTTTACATTTCAAATACAATAAATATCAAAACAACATTTATAATTTATATTTTTTTAGGTCTCATTCTCTCTTTAATCTTGAAAACCTCTAGGGGAAAGGTCTAAGTAATGGTGCACACTATTTTTGGACAACTAATTAAGGTTCCATAACATAACATTAAACTTCAAACTTTTTACTCATTTTAATATGTCATCCTAACTACTTATAACTAAGGTTTCAATGTATAACTCATTATACATTTTATGATATAATCGATTTTATCACAAGATGTCATAATATTCATTTTTTAAAACTACAACCAAAACATAATCTTTAGAGTATCATACTTGAATCTTAATTGTCAAGATGTGATTGGTTACTTTTAATTTTACAGATTAAATATTGAACAAGTATTAGATACTACATGCTTATATTCTAGTGCACTTTAATATTTATACACACCAATATGTTCTATTAATAGAGTATACTTGCACAAAAACTATATTATGCAATTGAAACATGCACCACCACCAAGACCTTTCCCCTAAACATTTTTTTATTAAATTATTATAAAATTTCATCCAAAAATATTAAGTTACACATGGTTATTCTTCTGTAAATGCCCATACACTTTTGAATTGAAAAAAGTTCAAATTAAAATGGTCTAGTCTTCCTCTAATTAATCCCATTGACGATAGATAGTTGACACCCTTTTGGGTGATTTTTCCACCTACATTAAAATTTGAATCATAATAATTTTAATAATTTTCAAACTCTCCTAAATTTGGTGTATATAATTTTACACTATTATCTTTGGGTGGGAAGACATCTTTGAATTTAATTACATTTGAAATTTTGTAAGCTTTGGTGTATAATAGTTATGAATGTTTTGAAATTGTTAAACTAAAATACTAAAATTGATGAATAAAATATACTTCAAACTAATAATATATTTTTCAAGAGATGTGTTTGACGACATGTAAGTTTGGAGTTTAAGGAATGATAGAGATAGAAATAAGGTGTATCTTTCTTTTATATATCATTAAATATGTGATTTAAAATTAATTTTTTTACTGAAAAGTGTACCTTTATTAATAATAAATTATAGTACAATGCTAGTCATATAAAAAAATGGGTGGAAAAGTCACATCCCAAAATCCAAGCCACCTCAAGCTAAACAAGCCTCAAGGGTTTAAAAAACACAAACAAGAGAATAACCCAGATCAAATATATTTCAAAGTGTTAGATCCAACAATATCAAAGCATCCTTTTTAAACCTTATTTTGCTAAATTTAGTACATAACTCTATTGGAGGTGTGGAATTAATAACAATAGTAACCAATTGTAGGTGGGGTTCATCTGGAGATTGATCCTTATCCAGCTTAGAAGTATTGGATTCATGTGATATCTCTATTATTCCACCTAAACTAATGTTTTTCATAGATGTCTCTTCCATAACTTCCATTATGAAATTATTTATTAGTCCATCTATACATTTTTCCTTGACTTCTTTTGAATGAAGATGCTTATATGGCTATTAAATTTTAGACTTATTCAATTGATCCTTTTTTCCTTTGGTCTATTTGTATGAGGGCATGTGCTTTGGATATGTCCAGTTTGATGGAAAGAATGACATCTAAATGAAGTGTTCTCATAATCTAAATCTTGGATCCAAAGGGAAAGGTCGTGTTTTAACTACATTCTATCTAAAATACCTTTGCCAAAATCCACCTCCACACAAGTGCAAGAGTAGGTGAAGAGTCCTTGCTGAAATATCTCAAAATCTATCTTGATGAATCTTCCCAAAGAATTTCTAACAACTTCACACACTGAGGGTGCCAAAATGGAAGAGTAAGATTTGGGAGCCAAACCCAAACTGAGATTTTTGACACCATCATAGTAGCAGGTTTAAAACCTAAAAATTAAGGGGTCATAAAGAGCCCATCTCTACCCCAAGACCATAGGCCTTCCACCAAAACTTTTTGAAAAAATGTAAGGAAGTAAAATTGAAATATCAATAAACCCTTCGAACATAAATGGATCACACACTCCCTAGTCTAGGTAGAATAGACCCACTGATGTAGATCCTCTGATCGAGGACAAAATCCATTAAATATACAAATAATAGGATATTCTTAAAAATATAAAATTTGGGCATTTACCTCTAGGAGAGATATTTCTACTATTGGCATCTCATCTAGTTGTTCCATGATATATGGACTTGGGGAAACTTTAGGGGAATCCAGAATAGGGGGAGCCTTGAAGCAAGAAGCATCCTTGAAAGAAATAAATCCAAAACCCTTTTTTGAACCAGTTCCAAAATAAATCTTTGACACCATAATATTATTGGTAGAGGAGAACCCTGATTGGGAGGAGAGGGAAGCCGTAGCTACTGTCATAGGCCTATTGTCTGCTTGCATGCTTGTCATCATCCTATGCTCTATTATTTTTGCCTAGGGTTTCTATGCTATGTTTGTCTATCTCCTCAATATTGAAAATCATCAATACATCAAAACTCCAAATTATTTTTTTCAATTAAGCATGAAGTTAAAATTTTATTTGGTATATTGAACAACTTTTGTCTCATTTTACAACTTTTGGTTGTAAGAGAAAAGTTATCATCAATTACACATACATTTGAGTGTATTGACAAAATATTCAGTATGTTTATAATTATCTCATAATAAATTCTTGTATCTAAGAATGCATATTTACCCATCTCATTTTTTATACAATAGATTCATAAATTTCACCTTCTTTTCCCCCTTAGGAACTAATAATCTCTTTTAAAAGGTGCATCTAAAAATATGCAAGTTAAAAGTATAAGGACCCAAAAAGTCGAGGAGAAGGTGTATCTTATGTTTACATTCTATTCTAGTTGTGACTACAAATTGGTTTATTGATTGGGTGTGTGGTTCAAAAATTGTTTGGTATATTGAACAATGTTTATCTCATTTTACAAGTGTTCATTGCAAGATAAACTTTTATACCAATATCATGTCCACCTATGTTGTTATTCTAAATATTATTAATAAAAACAAGGAAGTGAATGAGGATAATTTATTACACCTCCATTATTATTTGCCTTTTATAATGGGACACTTTTGGAAAACACCCATCTATACACTTTAACATGAAATTTATTGATGGAAGCCCATATCCTATATGACTTTTCATGCTTAAAATATTAAATTGCACAAATAATTTAATTCTTAAAATATTGATTAAAATATCCTCTAAAATCTCAATTATTATCTAATACTTTCACAATAGATGTCAAGAGCTTAGGATTTTTCACAATGCATCATTTTTTATCATTTTGATTTTTTTATGAATAGTTTTGAGTTAACCTAAATTGACCCATATTTCATGCGTAGTGGTTAATAATAACCCATATCTCATTAGTTTGAATTATCAACTTATAACTCATTGTATATAAGTAATGATTATGAGGGTAAACCCCTTAGACTTATAAAGGATGAGCATATAGGTTATTGAGCAATCTTGTATCACTCACAAATATTCTTCGTGTTTTGACATTTATGGGGTCAATCATCAACACTTAATCAAGATCACTAAAAAGGAGAAAAATAAATTTTAGTCATTGAGATAGAGTGTTATTTATCTCATGATGAAATAACTAGTTAATACATGTTTTTGTTAATTGGCAATTAGGAATACACTACTCTATATTGATTGTAAATTTTTCTTCCAATAATGATATACTCTTACTAAAACCAAAATTATTTGAATGCCTATTTTCAGCATTTTCTAAGAAAAGGGGATTTCAAGAGCCAGTCCATCAAGGAACAAAAGAGGAGGAAAGGCTTTAGATTAGTTAGGTTGGAGTTATATGAAGTTTTAAAAGATAATTTGGGTGTTTGGGCAGGAATCATAGATGGAAAATGTGTATTAATCAATCCAATAAGTGACAATTATGTGTCATTCATCTCTTGAATCATAGACACAGGTTGTGTGTGTTTATGTGTAATGTTTGAATATCCCAAAACAAGATCAATAAAAATGTGTGTTTTAGTTTTTCTCATGACACATGTATATACTTGAGATTAAGAGACACATGACATGGTGTAAGAGAATCATAATAATAACCTCATGAGGCATGAGGAGAATCAATAGGTGGAAGGAATATCACTATGAATGATTCTTGTGCATAACATAATAATGAAAAATAATGATAAATATATGAAAAATTATCATTTTGGATGAGGTTTCTTAGACCATGACCCTAATCCTCTATAAAAATATCCAACATGGGCTCCCACAGCAATATATATGTTTTTCCTTATCTAAATGTTTAGTGCCACAAAGACTAAAAATCATTTGTAAATCAAGAGTACATAAATTGATCATTTTGAAACCATAATAATGGTACTAGTAAATCAAATATTATTATAACTATCATAAAAAAATATAGGTCTTAGAAAATAACAACACTGAAAACATCAAAAATCATAATTAAAATAGTTTCAATAGTATGCAAACCAAAAGGTTGTGAGGTATGTGTCTAATATATACTTGTGTGATTTAATAAATAGTCTAGTGATTGTTTAATTCCTTGATAATGCTTATAAGTGATCAATACATTCAATGCTTGTTCTACTATGTGGACATGCGATGAAAGGTGACCTTGGGGAAGACATTTCATGTGGGTTGATAACCCACAAGTTCCAAGATCATAACTTGATAATTGTCAAACCAAGGCTAACTCCGTAGACCTTCCATAATAATTTGGAAGGATTAATTATGGATTTAAACAAAATATTTGTTATTTTAATTAGATGTGAGATTTTAATGAATGTGTTTTCAAGCAATGGGTTTATTTTCTTTGCATGATTACAATAAAGTTAACTAAAATAAAATTTTCGTATTTAGTTTTGGAAATAGCGTGAGGAGGGTAGTACACCAATGCATTCATGGAAGCTCCCTTTGGAAGAAAACTCTGTAAAAAACTAATCAAATCATGAAGCCTCATCATTTTTCTTCTAGAGAATCAAAGAGAAAGATTCATAGAGGCCATACCCTTAAGTATATAAACATGGTGTAAACGTATGCCTTCCAAAATAATTTTATTCAAAACTACTCACTTAGAATTTGGGAAGTTAAACAAAGTTGTCATCCTAAAATTTATATACATTGGGGGGATCAAAGAGATATTTATCACATTATTCATTACCAAACACTAAATTAGATGAGACATCATCAAGGCTTGATATTTCTCATTGTTGCTCAATAGTCGACTAGTCAGTCCACATAAGCCATTCTATATTATAAAATTCTTCAAGACCAAACCCATGAATAGAGGAAAATGCATGACTATGAGAGGGATTATTAGACAAAACAACTAGTGATGCCTAATTTTTTTTCTTTTAGTAAACAATGCCCTATGAAAAGCTTTATAAATGTGGGATTGAATTTGTGGTCTATAAAGTGACCTCCACAATTTTAGAAGACAACTCTTCAAATTAATTAGAGATGAAAAGGGTAAGAAGGAAAATTTAAATAAAACTAAAACAAACTAAGTGGATACACCAAAACTTTAATGTATCTACCTAATAGTTCATAAAATATCTTGAACCTTTGAAACACTATAGATAATTTAAAATAACATATGCATGATTTAATGTCTGCAACATAAATAAGAGGAAACACTATAGAATTAGAGAACAAAAATATCAAACGGAAATATGTTTCACTCAATTTTACACATAAAACCACATCCTCTTCATTTTTGGGTGGAGAAAAAAATAAAAAAGGTCCAAAGGATCAGTATACAATATTCAATCCTTCCCACTAGGGGCACCTGCTAAGGTCATGAACATGAACATAAACAACAACTACTAATTCTATTCAAAAACTAAACTATTACAATGGCTTGATCTATGATAATAGTAAAAATAATTTCTATCATCTAATCCCCCCTCCTTTTATAAAATAAAATAGTCTTTAATATATATGCATAATAGCTACACGAGGGTATGACACTTGAAACCTGACACTCATGCTCATGATGAGGTCGTTGCAATTGAATGGGGAACTTTAGCTCATGATTATAGTTGGTCTTCAAAATCCTAGATATGGTACAATTATTAATGACTCATGATCCCCAAGATTCTTATAATAAGTGTTGTTATGACACATGTCTCCCTTAGAACTACCTTCTAGAATTATTTTTAGGAATGGGGCCCACTTCCCTTGATCAATAGCACTACTTGAAGCTCTAACATGAAGAAATTTTCTCTCAAGGATCACTAGCATAATGCATGCTATACTAAGGAGTGAGTGTTAGATTTTGAGTCCATTTTATAATTTTTTAACCAATGGCATGCAAATCCACCATGTGGTAAGCTATTGGTTCTTCTAGGGAAGTCATCATCTCCTTTACAAGGAATAAACATGGGTACCATATGGAAGGTTCACTTCCTTTTCATTATAACTGAATAGTGGGTTTTGCCCATTATTTCATCAACTAATGACACTACTTGAAGCTCTAAAAAAAGGAAACCTACCTTGGATAAGCATCGTGATGCCATGTGTCAAGCTAGCACTACTTATAGGTGAGCCAAGAACCTTTTCATGAAGAATGAGCTCCAGGGTGCCATGTGGTAGTAGTGAAAAGATTCGAGACTTAGTAAAAAATAAAAAATGGGACCTAGGGAAGAGGAGGCTGATAATCAAATCAATGAACTTGACAAACACATCCACATTAAAAATCTAAATTCCCAAAAACAATATGAAACATGGATTATGATCCATAGTTATTGGTGACTTGTAGGGGAATCCACCTGTGGATGGAAAAACCCAATTTTTTTGGTTTTGTAGACCAATTGAGATAAAACTACAAAAAGGGTGAGGCCTGTGAAAGTTACAACTTCTAAAGAACTGCCTTCAAAGGCATCCATTCTTACTCTTTAGGTTTAGTCTTCTTATTCATAGCTTTGAAAACCTTGTCTAAATAAATTATCTCCTTGAAGGAGATGCTAATCAAATCCTATACTACCACCCACTTTTTAAACTCAAGCTAGGCAAGAGGCTATAAAATGGTCTCCACTTCAAAGATGTTTGGTGCTTGACTGAGAGCTTTAAAGGTCTAGTCATTCTATTTTTTGATGAACATCTCTTTTATCTTATCCTTTGAGAGGACCATATTTTCTATCAGGAATGGGGAAGGGAGTCTCAATTAGACTAGTTATTCAATATACCCCTTCATGTATCAAATGACTTTAACTAGGGATTATAAAAATTCCTTGCACTTTGATGCTACCTTGTTGTAATTTAGGAACTCATTCACCTTCACTACCACCTACCTTCGGTCAACCACCCTTACTGCTTGGAGTGTCCCATCTTCTGAATTATATAGCTTCTGGACTATGATCTATGAACCTTGAACATGAGGGAAATACAGGTGAGGACCTAGTCCATAGATGAGGTCACTTATGCACTCAAATATTGGGACTCCATAATGAAACTGAACATTGGATTGAAGTTTACAACCACATTTTTTATTCTTTCCCAATATGAAATGTACAATTTTTGGATCATGGGAAGGATACCTATGGTCTGGGAGTAGGTGGAGAGGTCATTCTTCAATTATTAGATTTCTTGGTCCTGTATTAAAGAATCATGTTGCATCTATTGATACATCTATTGTTTCACACTTTTAGAGTCCAGGAGACTCTTATGGGTCTATACGAGCTCTATTTTCTTTTCATGTAGCTTATTTTCTATGGTTTGTTTATCCTTTTCTAGGATATTAATATTGGCCTTCAACTTTTTAACTTGGATCTATAAATGGGCCCTTTGATTAGCTTATAATTATAATCTCTCAGCTGTGATGTGGCTCTGTAGGTCAGACCTCATCTTGGCAAGCTTCACATCTTTAGGTTTGGCCTCAGCATTCAAGTGATTGATAGTAGCTTTAACTCTTGTGAGTTCTTGCTCTTTCTTTTCCAACTAATAGCTTACCTTAAAATAGTCCATGGTGATGGACTTATATGTTTCTTCTTTTAATTTTACCTTGTTGTTCAGTCTAGCCTTACTGAGGTTAAGGAGAACAGTGTGTATCAAGTAATCCCCTGGCTGTATCTATTCTTGCAGATTTATTACCTATGGTGACATGTGTGAAATCATCAGAGATTGATGTGTAGGGTCAAATAATGACTACATTTGAGGTACCGCTAGGGCCTTGTCCATTTTTCCTCTTCTCTTTTCTACCCAAGCCTCTTGAGATTTTATTGAAGTTTTTAATTACTGGTGGAATTTCTCTTATGATTGAATCATTTCCTTTACAAAGGGGTATCCTTGTGGCAGTCTGAAAGGAATGGTCTATTGATATGAACCAAAAAACATTATTTCCCTAAGATGAGTGGGTGAAAGGTCAATGTGTAAGGCGAGAAAGGTGGGAGGCCACGGAGAGGAGTGGCAGGCCATTGTGCCATGATAGATGAATTTATGTTAGATTAAGGTGGAAGAGTGAAAAGTAGTGCAATCGATGTGATTGGTTACATGGTGGTAAGTGGAATAAGCGTAGTGGACTTGGTGGAAGGTGAAGACAAGTGAAAAATGAAGAAGTGAAGAGAAGGTAAAAAAATCATACCTTCTTCTATTTTGGCTCAGGAGGAGGGTTGTAATATTATGTCTTAGGGCTAGGATGAGATGACCTTGCTTTGGGATACCCTAGAGTAGTTTTCTACTACTATTGGGGAGCTAGATATAGAGGAGGTGACCAGAAAAGGGGCCTCTAAATTATGAAAACTTCCTCCTCTTTTCCAAAGGGATTTTCCACTTCTTTTTTTATCAAAATCTCTTACTCCACCCAAGATTCTTCCTCATAGTGCTCATCCCATAGGTTTTTGAATTGCTTATCAAAGTCCATGTCCTTAAAATTTATATCCCTTTATCCAATCTCTTGACTATACTTCCAATAGGATTCCATATTCTCCTTACTCCAACTCCTCTGGATGAGTTACACTCTTAGACCCTTGGTCATGGTCTTTATGGGATCAAAATCTCAGACTAGTTTATAAAAGGACTCCCATGAGTGGTGGGTGTCCAAAGGGATATTTGACAGATCCACATAGTGTTTAATATCATCCTCCATTGGAGACTTATGCTCCTGAAGTATGTTCAGGGCTAATGGATGAAGGGGGTGGTGGGCTTCAAAGAAGCTATGTGGCCAAATGGATCATATAACCATTGATCATTGATTTGGTCAAAGCTAATCTTGATCATCCTAAGCAAAAACAAAAAATCTTGAAACCTCTTCATTACTGTAATGCCCCCTCTTGAAAAGGGGATATCATAAATGACACTCTTTTTCTATCGTGAAATATACACTGAGTCTACTACATCAAGATTGTGAGCCAACTCTAGGGCCAAGGTCCTATCCATGAGTAGGCACAAAAGTTAGAATGTCTCCTCATTAAAAATTTGGACCTTGATAAACTTAAAATGGGATATTAAAAACTAGTCAACTATAAACTTGAATCTAGTCAGCCATGCTCTCTAGTGGTTTGTCATTCTAAAGGTAATGGCCTCCTGAATGAGGTCAATCAGGACCGAAGATAAGAATCACTTTACAAACTTGTGGTAATATTGTGTGGCTGACAAGATGTGGATCCTCATAGAGATGGGGATCACCATGTGAGGATACGTGGGCATCTTAGTCATTTTAATAGTGAAGTATAGAGAAAAGAACTGGGAGATCTGGTATAGGATTAAGTGAAGGAAGGAAGAATCCCTGAAGGTATTGTGGGCCAAAAAATTCAATAGTTGATTGTGAATGGAATCAATGATGACATTTTTTAATTCCATATTGTAATCTTTCTCCCTGCTTATTATCTTCAAATGGAAGACTGCACCCAGCTAGAAGTCATGGACATTGGTGTTTGAGTGCATTCCAAAATTAACTCCAGCATAGAGAAAGTATCCCTCATATCTTGTGCCACAAATCTCATCAAAGTGATGGGCAAAGGTGGTACTTCCACATAATTACTATAGAGAGCTGAGTTAAGGAACTTTTTGCTTATGGACACGAGTGTTCCATACATTTTGCAATCTCTCCATGTCATAGATGTCTACACTAAGGTCATTAAGGAGTCAGAGCATCTCCCTCACTACATCGATAATGATGTCCACATTTAGGTGGTTACCTACGATAATGCCAGTGGTGGCGTTATATCTCTCCACACATAGGGAAATGATTTTAGGGCATGGGTGTATGAAAGGCACAATGTATTGATCTAGTGTGAAGCTCCAAATCCTAAAAGTGAATGACTTGAAGTCATTATTTTGAACCTTTGTGATCATGTGGGAATGAGCACCCTCTCTCACATTCTTGGTATTCTTGGTCAATTTGGGATCAAAGATCCTATCTGCATAGTCTAGGACTGGTGTAAAGTCCTTGTAATGCTCTTTTGTGACATTTTTGGCATTTGGCAATATGGGCTTTAGTTGTGAAAAGGTGGAAGCATATGATTTTCTTCCCACAAATAATAATGGAAAGTCCCCATGAACACCTAATATATGAGTTATTTTATTCCTAAGGTGCCCACCACTTGATGATGATCCATAAGTCTCCATCTTATAACTCTCTCTAAATGACCTTCATAAAACATGGGATACTAGCTTTGCTAGCAATTTTGCATGTAATCTTTCACAATTCTACTCAATTATTCATTCAATGCTTCACTCAGGATGTTCTACTAAAAGCTCTCAGGATTATTTAGGAATTTAAATATTTAAGTTGATCAGGACAGGGGTAATTATATGCCAAAACTTCTAGCATAATCATCATACAATGTTTTTGAATTGGGTGCCCATAAATTTTAAGGGAGACACACATGCTTGAGGAATGACTTATAAGAGATTTTTTGGTGATCCTCATGAGAGATCATGCAATTGGGGGCACCTAACATTAACTGTAGGGGGAGTGGAGCACCTAAAATAAGGAGATCCAAGGTGCAGACCCCTGTCAATGAGACAAAAACAACTGATGCTAACGACACTTATTTTTAAAAGGAAATAGAAATAAAAGATGGAAACCAACTAACAAAAGGAAAACTAACTAACTATGTACAAGGTGAGGCCAACAAGTCAATTTAAGTGCTCTAAGTGGATTCCATTAAAAAAAATCTATAAGGCATTGCCTTATTCATCTTCTAACTCGAATGCACTACCTTGCCTATTGTTGATTATGAAAAATGGCCCTCACCATGGGGAATCAAATTTTACACATTGACCCAGCTTCATGGCCCTCTCATCATACTTTATAACCAAGTCTCTCAGCTTGAAGCCTAGGTTGGATGCCTTATTTTCAAACCATCTCTTAACTACATGTTTTTGGGTGACCTTAGTGTCATTATCTTGTTCTCTCATTTCTTGAATACTGATTAATTCTACCAACATAACTTCCATTGATCCATTATCTACTATTTCAATAGATTTCAACAAATGTAGAACAAGAATTGCCATCAAGATGGGCATGCCCACTTCTTTCGTATATACTAATTCATAAGAGGTCATTTTTAAAAATTTCTTATGAGTGATTCGATCATCCCATAGAGATATATTTAGATGATTATGCCACTCCATCTGTTGTTTAGTGTCTATCCTCTTGATTAACCTTATGAGGTTCTTATTCATTGATTCAGCCAACCCGTTCCCTTGTGTGTAATAGTTGGATGATGTTTTTAGGAGAATGTCATTATTGAGTACAAATTATACAATCCTTGAGCTGAGGAAGGCCTTTACATTATGGGATATGATCATTTTTGGAGGGCTAAACCTTGCGACTAGTTCTTCCAAGAAGTTGAGGATCACATTCCCATTCACCTCTTTCAAAGGGGCCACTTTGGTTCACCTCATGAAGTAGTCCATGGCCGTGTGAGCCATTTGTGGTCTATTCTAGACATGGGATTGATCATCCCAATGAAATCCAAGTCCCATTATGTGAAAGGCTCATTAATCACAATA
This sequence comes from Torreya grandis, assembly GCA_037957365.1. NCBI lineage: Eukaryota > Viridiplantae > Streptophyta > Pinopsida > Cupressales > Taxaceae > Torreya > Torreya grandis. The sequence continues at coordinate 47,761 of JARHVA010005203.1, read as the reverse complement.
GGGTTCAGTGGCATGGCCAAATTCTTTCACTTTCCTTCAAAAAAATGGCATTGCTGGCATTTCTTCATACCCTGATGGTAATCTAAAAACATGGTTATCCAATAGTATTTAGCATTCATGATCTTGGTTATGGTTGTATTTGCTAAGAAATGACCACACAAAGGGGTAAAATGCATGTCTTTTAGGATTTTCCTAGCTTGGTGGTCATCAACACATCAGAGTAGCTCCCCATTAAAGTTAATTTTAAAAAGGATTCCTTGGACCAGTGTATAATTGGTTCCTTGTAGTATATAAAATCTCCTTTTGTGCATGGGGAGACCATTAGAATATCGACCAGTTTGTATAAAGTGGGTTTTATGAGCAACCTATGACTCATTAATTTCATACTAATTTACTAAAACCATTTTTTATGTATCTTTTTCTTCTATCACAACATCTACACATTAGGTCAGATAATCAAAAATTCCTCTTCCTCATATCACCTTAGTTGGTGTGACTTTGACATCATATTATAGGATATCTATGATCTAATTATCCCTCTTTTCTATGATCTCTCCCTCCATTATGTACTCTCAAATGTTAGGATATGCAACATATATCATTATGTTGCTCTTTGCCACCAAGTTTCTAAACATTTTTAGGCCTTTGATGATGGCGAATGCCATCTTATCGATGAAATTATACTTAATTTTATAACCATACAAGGTTCATGAATAGAATGCAATAGGGTGCTCACCTTTCTCTTCTTTTTATTTTCGAGTTAACATAGCTGCTAAGCTATGTTCACTCCCATAAACATACATGATAAAATACTTAAAGAAGTCAAGATTTATTAGGATAGAAGTGGTTGATATTACTTCCTTACTATTTTTAAATGCTACTCTTCCTTCAACAGTCTACCTGAAATCCTAGTCTTTCTTTAGCATCAATGTGATTGTCCTTACCAACTTTTTGAAGTCAGATATGAATCGATTGATGAAGTTAATCTTACCTAGGAAAGACTAGAATCCTTTTTGTTGATTAGTAAGATCAAATCCTTTATATCTTTCACTATATATAGATCAATAGAGATGCCTTCTTTGGATACTACGTACCCTAGTAACTTACCTTGTGGGATGCCAAAGACACATTTTTTGGGGTTGAGGGATACCTCAAACTCTTGGCACATTTTAAAAAAATCTTCTCCAAATGGTTGAAGTGATATTCTTTTTTCTTGGAGAATACTATTAGATCATCCAAATAGATGAGGATGATTTCATGAATTAGGCCTTTAAAGGCTATGTCCATGGCCCATAGTTTCTGCATTAGAGAGATTGAAAGGCATCTTTGCATACACAAAAGTTACTCACTTTGTAGAGAAGGTGGTTTTATTTTGTTCATCTTCATTAACCTATACTTGGTTATATCACAAGAACCTATCCAATAGAAAGAATATTTCTGCACTTGATATTATTCAGAGGATCTATTTCATAGAAGGAAGGGGTAATGATATTTTAGAGATACTTTATTGAAGTTGCTAAAGTCCACACATAGCCTAATTTCTCCATTATTATTTCTTAAAGGGACCAGGTTAGTTACCCATGTCAAATTCTTAATTGGGTTTATGTTCTTTGAGTCAATCAATTTCCTTAGCTTATGAGCCATGAGAGACTCAATTTTTGGGTTTACTGGGCTTTATTTTTGGTGGACTAGTTTGGATCCTTCGACCAAATCTATGGTTTGATGGATCACCTTAAATTCATAACCCTTTAGGTCATTATAGGTCTAAGCTATAACCCCTTCATATTTGTTACAAAAATATATTAATTGCTCCTTACCCTTTTGGGAAACTTCTTTTCCCACTTTTAGTTTCCTTCCTTCTTCTACATCAAGCTTAGAGTAGTGACCTTTGTCTATGGAAAAATTCCTTTTGTCATTCCAAGCATCATAAAAATAAAACAAATTATCCAAGGTGATCAGTCCCTTTGGAAGTTTATTTGACTTTAGTTTCATGATTTGATCCCCATAGGATTCTTCGATCTTTAGCTGCAACTGCTTCACAAACTCACATGACTACTAAAGAAACATGAAAATTTAGGTGTGGTCTCAAATACATACCTATTCTAATAATTATCTAGGATAGCAAGTTTGATAATTAATGCACCACTTGCTTGTTGGTTAGTAATTTTTTTATTGGATCAAACTAGGAGTCTATTACGACCATTCTATCTACCTCTATGTTCATGGACCTAGGGATGATTTGAATATTGAATGATTTAAATTCTCTGACAAAGTCTCATTTCTAATGGTGTTAACACCTCATGTAGACATTCTTTTCATCTGTGACTCCTCTTACTTACCTCACTACTAGTTCAAAAATTTTGAACACTTTTAATTACTTCATGCCCATGCACTCGGTGGGGCTGAGGACATAGACCAATGCTTCATAATTACCTTCATTATTCATGTAGGAAAACTATAAGTAGAAGTCCCTAAGGGTATATTTTATAGATGGAAACATAAATAGGATACCAACTCTAGATTTGGTCTTACATTTCACACCATTGAAATGCATAATCTAAAATTTAGACTCATTTTTTGGTTCCTTGCTTTGATCCTCTTTCTTCTTCATGACTTCAAGGATGGCTTGATATTCATCATGGCTTATATTAGTCTTAATGCTGATAGAATCAAAGTTCATGAATATATCATTCTAAATGAATTCATTAATGGGGACTTCTTCCTCCAGGCTCATACTGTCTACCAATCTTTCTTCCTCAATCATTTCTAGATGATACATTTCTTTCTTTGAGAAAGAAGTGTGCATTTATTAAAAATTCATCATAGAATCATCATCTATGTGCTCTGGGTGTATTGGATTAGAAAATACTTTTAGTTTTGAGCCATATTTGGTTCTCAGGATCAAGTAAGACCAATCCAAATATAATTATCCACCTATCTTGGCAATGAAATCTCTTGACAGACATAACCCAAAGACTAGCGGGATGTCAATTACCACAACTTATTGGTGGAGTATGCTATTAGGACAAGAATATAAAGTTAGGGGAAGATCCTTGATAATACCTATGGTCTAGACCTTCTTCCCATCTAACTGCATTACCCCTTTATTTAAAGGTTCATATTGGAGTTGTAGTACATCCGTAATCTATTTAGGCATTACGATGGTGTTGGCACTAGAATAGATAATAGAATTATGTAACAACTTGTTCCCTACTATGAGAGTTAAATAAAATGGGGTAGGTTTCATTTAATTACCTTTGATTTGGAATTGATGAATGTAAATGGCACATGAGGTTATGCATTGCTATTGGATTCCTTTCCCTTGTTTTGTACTTGATTTTTAGTCAGGGTGAATTGTACAATCTTTTATTGGTCTTTCAATGCCTCTCATAGTAGAGATTTTTTCTTAAGAATAGATAACGTATCCTAGAGAGAAACATTGGTTGGATCCTTCTTCAGTTGTTCTACTACATTAAATGACCCTTGAGGCTAGACTTTGGGGCCCTTTATCTTATTATGCATTATTTCACTCCACTTTTCATAGCCCAGAGGTGATGGTAAGAATCCTATATTTTTTCCAAAAGTCACTTTAAGCCTTGTGAAAGCTTCTTGGGTATCATCTAGTCTCTTCTTAGATTGGGTGTAGTACTTTGATTGGACTTGCAAGGCCTTCAACAAGGGGACCTTCCTTTTATAAAATACTTATTTACATTTTACCTAAGAGAATAGTGCATGTTATGAGGCTATCTCTTCTTCTTAACCTAGGGACATTCATTACATTCAAAGTATTAGGACAAAATTTTCAACACCTCGAGATTGGTATATATAAGGAATCAAATCTGGTATGTTCTCTTATCTTCGTTACTCAACAACCTTTTATTGTAGACTACTTCTTGCATAGTTTTGGGGTGTATGCACATCATTACATAGGAAGCACCATGAATTTAAGTCATCTACCAAGTTATTATGGCTAGCTACCAATTCTCTATTTGAACTTGGTAGGACTATTTACAATGGATTAGGAACCAAGATGATTTGATTTGTAGGTCACACTTGATTATTCAACATCTACCCTCACAGATATTGGTTATGCTTATATGGTGCTCTTCTATTCTGGAAATTCTGGTAAGGGGTCTTCAAGGGAATATCTTGCTACCTCTTGAGGTTTATAATCTCATTTAATAAGTTCCATAGGATGATATTCATATCATTAATCTCTACAACTAGTGTGGATGAAGAGGATGCACATGTTTGATCAAGAAGATATACATACATGAAAGGAAATGTTTGTGAGGTGTTTGAGATTTTATCTTATCATGGTTAGGAAATGAGAATCGGTGGTTGTGGAGGAAGTTTTTTGGCATCTATCAAATTGTTCTCTACTCTGACTATGAATTCATAGGCATCTGAAAGCATCTCACCTCCAAGGGACTGGATCATGATATTTATGTCTGAGTTGAAGGATTTAAGGTAAAATATAATGACCATACCTAAGAGTAGTCAGGCCACTATCAAGATTCTTTACCAGGTCTTATTGAACTTGTTATTAAAATTGATAATAGCCTCTTGTGGGGCTCTTTTAAAGGTGATTAACTATTTTAGGAGAGATGACTAGTCTCCCTTCTCATTGAATCATTTGGAGAATCTATTATCCATCTCATCCTAGGTGGTGATGGAGTTGGGTGAAAAGGACCAATACCAGTCAAGAGCGCACCCTTTGAAAGAATTAGCTATTAGCCTTAAGGCTACATTCTATTATGTGATATAATGCATATTACAAACATTCATGACATCTTAAAGATGTTCTACTATGATTTTGAAATCATCCCCTAGTAATTTAGGGATTGTCTTCAAGGTGTTAGTAGGGATAGGATTCCATGTAGCTGAGGCAACTAGAGGAATGAGTGGGATACTACTATTCCATGGTACAAAGTTCCTTGGTGGTCCTCAGATCACCATTTATTGTGGTTATTACATTGTGCTAGACCCTATGGTCCTTTGGAAATTTATAACTACTAGAGGTGGTAGTAGTGAGCTTGGATTCTATGTTGTTTGTGACCTTGTGATATGTATCTAGCTCATATACTCTAACTCTTAATCAAGTAGACTTAGGTCCCATTGGGCATGAGAGGGAAAGGGAACTATTGATGCCTAAAATTTTTACTCTCAAAAGATAATTCCCTATGGAAAGATTTATAGATGTGGAACCAAATTTATAGCCTATGAAGTAACCTCTAGGATTTTAGAAGCCATCTATTTGAATTAATTGGGGATGAAAAGGGTAAGAAGAAAATGAAAAGAAAAGTAAAGAAAAGTAATTAAGGCAATACACCAAAACTTTAATGTATCCACCTAATATTACATAAAATAGCTTGAACCTTTAAAACATTATAGATAATTTAAAATAACAAATACATGATTTAATATCTGTAACATAAACAAGAGCCAACACTATAGAATCAAATAATAGAAATATCAAACAACAATAGATTCCATTTAATTTGACACAAAACACCACATCCTCTTCATTGTTGGGTGGTTAACAGAATATAGAAGGCCTAAAGGCTCAGTATACAATATTCAATCCTTCCCATGAGGGGTACCTACTAAGGTCGTGAACATGAAAATAAACTACTATTATGTCTATTCAAAAACTAAACTATTATAATGGTTTTCTCTTTGATAATAGTAAAAAAAATCTATCATCTAATTTCCCATCCTTTTACAAAAGAAAAAAGTCCTAAATATATAGGCATAATGGCCTTATGAATGAATTACACCTAGAACTTGGCACTCATGCTCATAATGATAACATTGCAACTAAATGGGCAGATTTAACTCATGAGCATAGTTGGTCTTCAAAATCCTAGATATATTGCAACTATTGATGCCTCATGATCCCCACAATAGTTAAAAGAAACACTGTGCTGATGTGTGTCTCCCTTACAACTGCCATATACAATTCTTATTAGGAATGGTGCCCACTTACCTTAACTGATGGCATTGCTTAAAGCTCTAACAAGAAAAAAATTGTTCTCAAGGAGCATTGGCATGGTACATGGCATACTTAGGAGTGAGCATTCTCCTTCGAGGACCTTTTATAAAAAAATGTAACTAAAATCACATGGATCTACCACATGGTGAGTTGGCACTGCTTTTAGGGAAGTCGATAGCTCCTTTGTAAAGAATGATCATGGGCGTTCTTTGTAGAAGGTTCACTTTCTTTTCATTATAAATGCATAGTGGGTCCTGCCCATTATTTTATCATCCAATGGCACTGCTTAAAGCTTTGACAAAAAGAAACCTACCATGGATAAGCATTGTGATGCCATGTGTTGAGTTGACACTACTCCTAGGTGATTCATGAACCATTTCATGAAGAATGAGCACTGGGGTACCACGTTAAAGCAATAAGAAGAGCTAAGACTTAGTAAAATATAAAAAATGGGACTCAAAGAAGAGGAGGTCGATATTCAAATCGTCAAACTTACCAAACATGTCCATGTAAAAAATATAATTACCCCAAAACACTAAAAAATGTGGATTATGATCCAAAACAACATTTGAAGCCAATTTCCATACTCTATAATAGTCCTTTAGTACTTTAAAATAGAGTATAATTTATGTTCTGGGTTTTGAAAATTGCAAAGGAATTCACTAGATATTTTAGACAATTGGGATTTAGAAGTATGATTCCTCTTATTTTGGATATATTTTAGGATAAAAATATGTGTGGAGGGTTTTAAATTTTTATTATCAGTTACCACCCTTAAGATAGACCTATGTTCGTATTTGTTCCAAACTATATCCTCGTCAATGAACATGTTTTGGCCAATGCATTTTTTAAAAAAAGTTAATGTAAACTAAGAAGAAGGGATAAAAACCTCCTAGTGAATTTCATCACTTATAGGACCATGGCAATTTTTAGGAGATCTTGAATACCATCCATGAAGCCAAACATGTTTTGTGCTAGAAATAGCATTGCCTCTGTCTACTTTGAAAACCGTATTCTTATTTTATCTAATGCATGTATGGCTTTTCATGGCTGAAAGGGAAAGGATCATAGGGAAAGTAGAGACCCACAATGAATAAGGGAAGAGGAGAAGCGATGGGATCCAAACATAGATGAAATTTGATAAAATAAACCCATAAAACAAAATGCCTAGGAGGCTTGCCACTCCAAAATATTAGCCTTGACATGCCACTTCTCATCATTATGGAGAAAGGTAGTGTGTCATGCCAAAGTAGGTGGAAATATTACCCATACGGTCATCAAATAATGATCGTTAATGGTATTAATGAGGGAAATTAAAATAATTTTTTAAAATTAAATGTGATTATTAGTATTATTATGTGCAATGAAATGGAAAGGATCCCTTTTGATTAGAGAAAGACTGGATCATTTTGATTTGGAATTCTTTTGATCAAAAGTGTAATTTTGGGTGATTTTTATTCCCTCTTCTTGAATAAGATCAATTTATTGTCACATTATATAAAATTTATAACAATATAATAAAAAAATTAAACATTTTCAAGATTAAAGAGAGAATGATGCCTAGACAACTAGATATTTCATCTTGATATTTATTGTCATTGAATTGCATATTTTTAAAATGTTTATGTATGACTCAATTGGTGTTTTAGCCTAAATTAGGTGTTATTTCTAATGAGTAAATGTTTCTAATATAATTTCTTAATTGTGAAGAAAAATTTCTTATTTTCCAGTTTTTTTTTGTTTCACTACTCCATACAGGTTTTCTTTGTGCATTTGATCTTATCCAGACCAATCCTCAAGTGTGGCCCACTCTAACATGGTATCAAATATTTATTTAACCTAATGTCATTCTTCATATTATGAGATCTATAATTCTATCTTGTTTAATTGTTTTTCATTGATTTTAGTTTTCAAGGGTTTTGTGGGGTTTTTAAAAAACTCACGCAAATCTGACGACTAGAGTTTCTAGATGAAAAATGGATAGCATCATGGGATTTATAAGCTTCCAATACCTTAGCACTGACTATAAAAATGGCCTAGATTTGTGATAGCCATTTTTTATCACTTTTGGATGGTTTTGGGACTTTTTATTAGTTTTCATGCATATCTATACTAGAAAAATCTTCAATCAAAAAATTCTTTTTAAATTTTACTATGTTTTTAAAAAAATTTAGTGGGGTCTTACCATGTTTGGGATAATATGATCAATTTTTTATATCTCTATGTTTTTCCTTGCTTGTTTCATGTCAATTCCACTATTTTAGTGATTTTTGAAAAAAAAAATGACTCTAAAAAGTTTCCTCTTATCTTCTTCCTATACCTATACATCCCTTTGATCCATTCCAAAAAAAACCACACACATACATCCCTGAGAGATGTGATGATGTGAACTGATTCCATGCACTACTAAGAGGTGTGATGATGCAAACCATGCATACATATCCCTATGAGATAAATTAACATGACCCACTCACAGTGTCACACCTTCTCACTATGTTGTGTCCTCTCTCTATGTCATGACTGCTTACCACATCACTCCCCAACTACTCACTACATCACACATGTCTATTCACCACACCACAGCCTCTACACCCATATGTCTGCCACATTAGCATCAATGTACCAAGGCCCATGCATCCTTCAAATCCATGCCCGTATCGATCCTTATATTTATTCATGTCTAAGACACCCATGTTAAAATCAAATTTAAGCTAATGCATTGGGGTACTATTCACTGACAAGTTGGAGGCATTTTAACTAATATATTTTGCTTGCACTTATTATTAATCTTTGTATGGTTGAATGGAAATTAATTTTTTTTAACAATTCAAATAATTTATGGATAGAAGATTCAATTTTATAGTTTAAAATATCTATAATTTTCTTGAATTCCAACAACTCAATCAAACTCTTTACATAGCACTGTAGTAAACTATATCTCTATGATCTTTTTCCTCTAACCACCTTTACTTGAGGGTAAAACTATCCCTTTGTCTTCCTACAACCACTCAATCCTCCATAATTTTTTCCATGTTCTTGATCCATTTATCCCTATTTTCTCAACCTCCTACCTACTCTACTGACTCATACTATTTCCCCTACTCTCCTAAACCACACACCCAATGCAACTCCCTCTCTCTCTATCTCCCTTTTCTCACCCACTTTTGCATGAAAGTGTACTTTGAGTATCTAAGATTATTTGGAGTCTATAATAGGTTTTTGATATTATTAAAGATCAGTTGTAGGAGGCTGAACACCCTTAAGGGATAGGCCTATAAATCAATAGAATTATTAATGGTCATTGACCTAGGTCTAGAGACCTCAATGGGGAGTTAAATTACATCAAGGTTGAGGTGTTGAAGGTGCTAAAAGAGAGAGGTGTTGAGGGATTGGAAACTAGTCTCAAGATTGTGCATTAGGCCTATTAGGCCAAATATCCCTTGAAGGGCAAAAGTGAAAGAAAGTGTAAAGGATTTTGGAGGCCTTTGAAAGTACATTATGTTGAATGAAGGTTACATGGGTGGATATAAGAACTAGAGGACGTGTTACTGAAAGGATTAAATAAGAGGAAGGCATGTAGGCATAGCCAAGCCTAAGGAATGTATAGTGAGAGAGTGAATGACAAAAAGGGTAGGTTGGAGCATATACAAGTCCTTATTTGGATAATATAAGTGTGTTTAGACTCATTTGTGGTGTTTGGAGAGTTTTCCTCAAAATTTTCAATTTAGATTTTTCAAATGTTATTAGTATAGATTCATGAGTAAATGTCACTTTTATAGGGTTTTATTGAGTTGTAAAAGATATTTTAGGTTCCTAGGAATTTATTTATTATCACTAGGAATTTTAGGTCCCTTGAAACTTTTAGAGGTATTTATTATCACTTTTGTCCTAAATAGCTAATGTAATTATGAGGACCTATAAACTAGGTTAGATTAGAAAGTTTAATTTGAATGAGTAAGAGAGAATCTGAGAAAGTTTAGGAAATTAATAAGCTTGGTTTATAGTCTAATAAAGTGATAATCCTAACTCCTAATTAGGATTAACCATACAATACCAACCAAAGAACTTTAAAGAACAAAAAATATCATTTTTGAAGACGTTTCAGGATATGTTGTAGGTTGATCTCAGTGGAGAAAGACTGTGTCAATGCTTTCTTGTTTCATATCATAAATATTAATGAGTCTTATTTCATGTTTTACATTTTATATCCTTTTATAATATGAATCTAATCCTTTAATAGTGACTACAAACTTAAATCTCAGTTATATTTGTGAAATCCTCAAGAATTCTATATTGTAACTATTACTGTCATTTTATAGGCATATTTACATGTGGAAGCTATTATATGAACTAAATTGGAGTATTTTAATAATTTAATAGGTTTTATAATACCAATTTATATCTTATAAATTATAAATTATATAAAATCCCAATTATCTCTATGAACTATAAATAATTAGCTCTCAGCCTGTAGAGGAATATTTAAAAATAAGGGTTTCATGAGTAAAACACGTCTAAAACTTAAATGATTTAAAAATAAGGTTTGAAAATTTGTAATCATATGGGTAATGGATCTTATAAATTATTTTAAGTATAATTAGGTTGACAATAATTTTTAATTGCTAGTTACAGAGGACTATTTTTATGTACACCTATAGAATACCGGTTTTGAGAAAGTTGTGCATAAGGTAAGATGAGTTTTTAGTTGATTTGAGTTCTATAAACTAGGGTAAGGGTTTGAAAATGTTATAAATTATAAAATAATACTATAAATATAATTATTTAGATCTAAAAACTATATTTATAGAAATTGGCCTATTGGAACAATAACTAGGTCTACAGACCTAGAAACTTAAAAAGGTAGAATTTGAGAATGAAAGATCAATGTCTTAAAAAACTATAGTTGGCTTATTTATTGTAATTTTTGACACATTTATAAATAATTTAGTTTTCATAATAACTATCCAAACTGTCTTAATGAATGATTTTTCAAAGGAAGGAGAGCAGATCTGAGAAATTGGTGACTAGTTAAGAGCATACCTAATGAGTAATTGACTAGTTTAAAAGAGGATTTTTTTAGAGTGGATTTTTAATAAAGTTGAGAAAAATATTAGATAAGTGAGGTTTAAATTATTCATGTGGTTATAGCATATGAATATGACTTTCATATCCTTATTAAACATAGAATATCAAGTTATGCATTTGGTGATATTAAGGGATGATAAAGGGTTTCTAGAAAATATGGATCATTATCTCATGAGTGAATATTGTGTTTTAATTTAGTAATTTTTCCTTTTATTAGAATAAATATATGATATTCAAAGTCAGGTAGAATTTCATCTTTCAAGTTTAGCGAAGATAAAGTTTCAAAGAGGAAGAAGTAAGTAGACCATGTACATGGTCACCAAAATGAGTTGATTACAGAAGAGGTATTGATAAATATTACTCAAGAGGTGAATTAAAATATAAAGGAACAATAATCATATAATTTTTACAAGTAGTAGGCCTAGTTTCAATAAAATTTGGCCAAAAAGGTGTTAGAGCTAGGTGAAGGTGAAAGATCAGGTTTACAAGTATAGGTATCAGAGTGAGAAATTTGTAGAGATTTATGAATGTTTTTATGTATCTAAATTATAAAAGTATGAACATGATTGGGTATGGGCCTTAAGTGAAATAAAATTGTGTTATTGATCAATCAAAGAGTTGTAAATGGGTGATGACAAATGTAAAATAGATAAAAGTGTCATTAGTTATTTCCACTACACACAATGAAATAAAAACTTTAATTTAAAAAAATATTGGAGATTAGATATTATTGTATTGAAAAGAACAATTTTTTAACCCTCATTTATCTACAATATTAAATACTATATCCAAAATATAATAGTTTGGAAGATCAAAACAACACTATACAATAAAATTTTAAATTAAAACTAAATATAAATAAGATATATTAACATAAATCAAATGAAAGATCCAATAAAATCATATAAGGAAATGTCAAATGTCAATAATACATATATTTCCATGATAGGCATACAAAAATTATAACATATACCAACATAGTATCTAATTTCAGGTGCATGTCATATATGCATATACAATGCAAAAAATGTGTACATTTCCATATAAAAATACAAAAAAGCACATATCATGTAAGACATCCTAATCATGAAATAGCCTCCATCTCTTTGCCTTATTCATATAATACTCTCCTTAGGATGTCTTGCTAGTATATGGAAATTCTTCTAATGCCTTGGATTGATCCAAGGTCGGACTATGGGTCCTGCACTCATAGCTCGCTTACAGATGAACCCATTGAAATACAAGTACTATTAAAAAATTAACATAAAATACATCCAACCACTTTTTAAGAAATTAATTTTAAAATAGAATAACAAATCATTTATAAATGCACTTAGCACAAGCTCACAGTTTTGCTCAATCTATTTTTGATGCTCAAATGAATCAATGGCAACCTCAACTATTTGAATAGGTGTCTAAAATAGGAAATAAACATGAGAAGTTTCCCAAATAATCATTTGACTAGGAATATTACATGTCATGGGACAACCCTGCACACATAATACATTCACATAATTTATATTTTCCCCAGGCTTGTAGTAAACTTATTAAAACAAAACTATTTTAATAATTCAAAATTACAAGTTAATATATAGCTCTATCAACACCTATAAAAATGGCATTGCCATAGCAATGCCTATGTCTATCTCAGCTTGTAGTGATTGAGGAGTGTCTACTTGAGCCATCAAATGAATGTAAATAAGGTCTCACTTACTTTTATATAAAGTATCAAAGATATATATGTCATGTTTTCTCCTTTATTAAACCAAGACTATATTTAATATCAATGTACTTGAATTTTAAGATCCTTGATAGATAAAGTTAACTTAAACTTACAAGGGAAATGTACATAGACTAAATGTACTTAAAGTAAAAGATTAACACAAAATTTTACCTTTGTACAACTAAAATGTGTCATCCTAATAGAGACAAATGTAGTAGTGGATGGGCCAGTAGTTGGATTTGAAAATGTAAATAATGGATGCATTAAATTAAATACTATAAATGTCAACTATGATGATGATGGAACCATCACCTCCTAGGACATAAAAAATTTCATACATATTATTCAATTTCTATGTAAATTAATTGTTATCTAAATTAGATTTGAAAATATAACTTGACTTTAACATGACATTTATATAGAATATACTTGAATCTATGTAGTGGATGATGTTTGCACATGAAATGTGCATAATAAAAAATCATCACTTATAAGTATATTTTCCAAGTTGTCTAAACCATAAACACAATCATCATCATCATCAGAAGGTCTATTTCATATAAATACATAATATTTTTAAGGGTGGGATTGGGTATGCACAATAGGTGGCATATCTCTAGCATCAATCTCTGAGAACCTACACATATGTTAAATGAGTGTATTAGTGAGAAAAATAAGTGGATATAGATTTTTGAATCTCCATGAATTATTGAAATACAAATGAGATATCGAGTTCAAGTGACTTTTGGATATGGATCCTTGCAGGCCAATTAGGTGCATGACGTATATCTTGTCGATCCTTTGTAGAGTCTTTCCGTTGGACGTAAAAACCACTATACTCAAAATAGTTTAGAATATAATTGAGGACAAACTCACAATTTATTTTCCTCAAAAAATATATTAAGACCTCCTAGTTGTTACGTGGTGGATAATCAAACATAATCCACTATTAGTTCTAAAAATTGGGTGTGAATAAATTGTGTTGGCAATGATGGATTAGAAAATATTTAGAAGTTATTGGAAATGGTGCATTTATGATTGGATTAATGAAGGATTTTTATATTTATTTGTTCTTGACCTTATGTAATGATAATTTTTCAGCATAATAATCCTTATAATTATCTTGATATGAAGCCCATCTATCAATTTGACTAGTTATAGAGTCAATTTGATCTAATAATGAATCTAGGGAATTGGTGAGATAGGTGCATCGGGTTCTGGTGGAAGTGTGATCCTTCATTCTCCAAATTAATTATTCAATTTAAATTTTATTTTAAATAATGTGGCCATCTAGACTCTCCTGGCTACGTAGGGGATTTTATGGAACAATAGGTGGGTTAGGAGGAGGGTTAAGCTAAAGAACAAGAGGGTTAGGTTGAGGGTTGGGAAGAGTAACATGAGGGTTAGTAACATGGGTTTTTCAAAATAAATAAATTACCAATTAAACAATGAAAATAAGAGAAAAATAGTAAAAGTTAGGGTTAATAGGTGTATATTTTTAGAACTAACCTCTTCTACATGGAGACATTATCAATTAGTCAATGTGTCGAGCTTCCTCAAATGAATTATGGTAAGGTTTTTCTTCACTAATGAAAAAAAAATTGCAAAGTAGACGAGAGTGAGGGAAAAGAAAGAAACTAAATGCAAAACAAGTGGAATTTTGCATTCAAGTTTAGTTCTTAACTTTTTTATGACACAGTGAACATGATCATGTTATTTGTTATTAAAAATGTGATCACATTTTTAACATGATAGACTTATTAATTAAAACACATTACTATTTTTAAATAACATCATCACATTATTTAGTAACATGATCACGTAATTTAATAACATGATTGAATTATTGGTCGGTAATTATCGAGCCACAATTAAAAAATTATGATCACATTATTTCAATAATGCAATCACATTATAGAATAACATGATTCTGTCAAGGTAAATCTTTTTTTTTCTAGTAATCCCTCTCCTAGTCATGGATTTTATACTATTCCTAGGTTTGGAGTTAAATAAGTTTATAATATGAAATGGTTGTTATCGAATGATCAGTCGACTATTGCAAAATAATGAGAAATATTGATCCCTAATGATGTCTCCTCCAATTTAATAACATTCAAAAAAAGATAATTTGATAAAAATCTCTTTTACCCCTCCCCCCGAATGGATACAAATTTGAGGATGGCATCTTTGTTTAACTTCCTAAATTTTAAGTGGGCAGTGTTAAAGAAACTTGTTTTGGAATACATACATATACACCATGCATCTAAACCTTAAGTTATGGACTTTATGAATCTTTGTCTTTGATTCTCTACAAAAAAATGATGAGGCTTGGTGATCCAATTGACTTATTTATAGTTTTATTCAAAAGGGAAGCTCCATCATGCACTTCTTGAATGCATTGTTATAGCGCCCCGCTCACACTACTTCCAAAACCAACTACATTTTTTTAAATTTTAACTAACTTAACTGCACTTGAATGAAGTGAATGAAACCATTACTTAAAAACATGTTCAATAAAATCTCACATTTACTTAAAGTAATGAATATTATGTTAACATCCATAATTAATAATTATGGATTAATATGGAAGGTCTACCAAGTCACCCTTGGTTTTTGAATTATCAAATGATAATCGTGAGACTTATGGGTTATGGGCCCATGTGAAACATCTTCCCCAATGTCATCCTTCACATCATGTCCACATAGTGGAACAATCAACATTTTTATTGAGCACTTATAAGCATTATGAAAGAATGAATAAACCATTAGAGTATTTACTCAATCACATAAGTTTATATTAGACACATACTATAAAACATTATGGTTTACATACTATTAAAACTATTTTAACTACAAGGTTTGATGTTTTAAATATTTTTATTATATATTCCACCTACAAAAAAATTAGGATAGTTTTCGTAATGTCTTGTTTACTATTACAATTGTTTAGGTTGAAAAATGATCGACTTATGTAGACTTGATTTGTATATGATTTTAAATATTTGGGGCATTGAAAATTTGTTTAAGAAAAAATGTGTAAAATGTTGTGGGAGCTCAGGATAGATTATTTTTATAGAGGATTAGGGTCATGATTTAGTAAACTTCATCCAAAACAAAAATTGTTGATATTTTGATCTTTATTTTGCATTATTCACATTATTCAAAAGAATCATTCATATATATCTTCCTTCTACCTATTCATTCTATTCATACATAATGAGCTTCTTCTTTTTATGCCTCATGGGCTTCCTCCTACACTATGTCATGTGTCCCTTAATCTCAAGCACATACATATATCATGAGATTAAAACTAAAACACACATTTTTGTTGATATTTGTCGAGAATATATAGATATTACACAGACACACAAAACCTATGACTAAGAAGAAAGATATGAATGAAACACAATGGTCACTTATTAGATTAAACAATACATGTTATCCATTTATGTTTCCTAACCAATGACCTAAATTCTCTTAAAATACTTCATATAATTATAGCCTAATTGATCCAAAAACTTTATTCCTCTTTTGTGCCTTGATGGAGTGACTATTGGAATCCTCCTTGCTTTTAAAATGCTCCAAATGGGAATTCAAATAATTTTGTTTTATTATTAGAGTATGTAATTATTTTATGTAAAATTACCACTTTAAATAGAGAAATAATTTTCTAACTACCAATTAATGAAAACATGTATTGACTAGTCCTTTCATCATGATAGAGAGAACACTATCTCAGTTATTAAAATTTATTTTTCTCTCTTCTATAATCATACATAAATTCTAATTATTAATACCATAAATATCAAAAAATGAAGAATGTTTATGGGTGAATTCAATATTTCTCAATAACCTAGATGCTCATCCATTATAAGTCCTAGGGATCTACCCTCATAAGTGTCACTTACATCCAATGAGATATAATTTTCTAATTAACACTAATGAGATATGGGTTCTTCTGAATTACTAATCATGAAATATGAGTCAATATAGGTTGAATTAAAAATATATATCAAAATTACAAAATGTTATAAAATAGTTTGATGCATTATGGAAAACCACCATCTACATAAAATGATAAGAAATGATTAAGCAAAGCAGAAGTCATATGTTCTTGACATATATCATGAAAGTATTAGAGAATAATTAATAATTTAGAGGATATTTGATTCAATATTCTAATCATTGATTTATTTATGCAACTTAATCTTTCTAGAATGAAAAGTCATATAAGATTAGGGCTTCCATCCACAAATTTCTTGTTAGAGTGGATAACATGTTTTTTTTGAAAACTCCATCCTAGGAGGTGAATAATAATAGAGGTGTAACAAATTCCCCCAGAATCTTACCCATTTTTATTAATAATATTTAGTGTATCCTTTGGGATGGACATGAAATTGGCAAAAACATTTTTCTTGCAACCAAAACTTAAATAATGAGACAAAAGTTGTTAAGTATAACAAGAAACTTTTGAATTAAACACTAATCAATAATAAATTTTAAAATCACATCCATAATATAATACAAACATAAGATACACCTTCTCCTAGTCTTCATTAGTCCATAAACTTTTAAATTACATGTTGTTAGATGTGTCTACTAAAAGAGACAACTAGTTCCTACAGGGAAAAAGAAGGTAAAATTTGTGAATCCATTGAATGAAAAATGAGATGGATAGATATGTGTTGTCAGTTATAAGTGTTTCATATTATATTCCTATAAATATCCCTCATATTTCATCTATCCACTCAAATGCATGCATAATAACCAATAAATTTTCTCTAACAACTAAAATTTGTAAAATGAGACAAAAATTGCTCAAAAAACCAAATAAATTTTAAATCACATATGTAATGATGTATAAAGTCAAGATATACCTTCTCTTAGTTTCTGTCACTCCATGTACTGCAAACTTACATGTCGCTAGACACATGATCTATTAATAAAGTCTACTAGCTCTTAATGGGAATTGAGGTTTATTTGATTCATAATTTTAAATATTTTATTCTAATGATTTTTTTATATACATATAAATATGATACAACCATAGGAACAACCAAACAAGCCTCAAACCCACTCAAAAAAAACCAAAAAATAGTAAACTTTATTACAATATAAAAAATCAACAACCACAATATGGTGCTAGCAAAAAGAACAACGTAATACAAAAAATAAAATCCCACCATGGTCAAATCAAGACCACAATGGCCACCCACACTAATCAATTATCTTTCCACCATAATCTAAAGGTCTCAACTTCACATTGGACTCATAACGAGGTCAAAAATAACTTAGGAAAGACTTCTAGGTGTTACCAGGAGAGTTGTAGAATTCAACCTGTTCAAAGGACATTTTCATATTAGATTGTTTAATAAACTATACAAGCTCCTCATTTTTTTCTCTACCACCTTGATCAATAATTTTTACCATCCTATCTATGATCTCACTAATATTAGATTCAATCAAATTTACCACATTAAACTGTAACAACTTCTCTTGAATGCCAAGAGAAGTCTTTCCTTCAGTGCCTAAGTGAAGAGGATCAATAGTTCAAACACCATAATTAAATTTGAGACCTCACACCATACTATTAAAACTATCTACATTACCAAAAATCTATAATCATCTCATTATGGCTAGAATCCTATAGGGTTGAAAGAACATCCTTATTATCCAATAGCCAAGTATCATTGCCATCTTAACCATTTTATGAATAACTAACCCATGTTGAAACATGGCCATAAACATGATCAAAGTATTCTTCCTTCATAATTTACAAATCATATTTAAACATCTAAAGATCAACCAAAGTATCATGATAAACTCTCGAATCCAAAGTGGGGCTTAGTATATGGTAGTCGTCAGTATCCATTAGGTAATTGGAGGTCACCTTCATCATGCTCATCCTCAAAAATTGTTCCAATTGTGTTTGTGGAACCTTTAATTGAAGATAAATCTACATATAAATAAGACTAGAGACAAATTCAAATTTGAAGTTATTAAGTACCGTAGGTTTTAGTTGAAAGAATTATAAATTCTTTTTCTTTTAAACGAACCATAGAATATCCATGGAAAAAACAAACCATAACTTATGTAAAAACATATGAAATTTTTTATTAGCCCAAGCATATCCAAAATAAATGTCCAACCAAGAGATATCATAACCAAGTGAACATGAACAAAATTTTAAACAAGAATTTCACACACTAGAAGCAAAAGGGAAAGCAAAGAAAAGGTGCTCAATGGTTTCAAGCTCACCAAAGAAAAGACATAAGGTATTATTAATACCAACCTGATCAAGGATGAAACCAATAATAATATTATTATGTATGAGTAACAATCTAAAAAAATAATTTTTAGGTTCAAGGTATAAATCCCAAATTACACTAAACCTGAACTTCCAACTTTGGAGAGGTTCATAGACATGCCACTTAAAGTTAAGACCAAGGCAAAGGATGTTGGAGAATGAGAGATTCATATACAACATATTCATGGAGAATTCAAAAATAGGAGCACCTTTGTTCCATTTAATGTTGTCCCATAATTCCTCTTCTTCACTAAGGATGGAAACCAACTTAGTAAAGTGGAGTGTTTTTTAAAGCAGTGTTTATGTCTTACTTTATGAGGATGGTACATGAAACCTGAACTTGATTTCATTCCATGATGCCTAGGTAACCTAGTAAAATGACCTCTAAACGTCTTTAGGCCCTTACAAAACCAAATATAATTAGAACACCCTTGATAAGTCTAAGAGGATACTTATTGACCTTAAGGTTCCACCAAATGGACCTGTACCCCTAGCACCTAGAATCCAGATCACTAAAAATCATAACAATAACAATAAGGCATTTAACTAATTCTTAGGCCTTCTATATAGAGTAAAAATGGGAGATCTTTCCACTTGAATAGAGAAAGTTATGTTCAAAATATTTAAAATGTGTAGGCCCTCGTAGTTGGGCTTACCTCTAGGAAAGACACTTAAAATATTTTTATTTGGCGATATCTTCCATGGTTAATTCACTTTCAATTCTCTAATGATCCAGTTGACTTCTAATATAATCCCTTAGATTCAAAATTCCTTTAGACCAAGGCTCATATTATTTTAATTTACTACAAACCTCCCAAAAAACTATATATCTTTTTATGTTACCATTACCATTTGACCATAAGAAGTCCTAAATGAATTTATCAAAAATATTGATACGAGATTTATTAAACATCCAATATGAGGCATAATAGATATTATAGGAAGAAAGAACTTTTTGGCACACTTGGGTCGTTCTAATTAGGGAGAGGAGACACCCATGCCACTTCTTAATTTTTTAATTAGTTTTAAAAATAAGCCACTCCCACATTTATTTAACACAGGGGAAAATAATTCAAAGATAATTGTTAGGTATCTGACCAAATGATTTGGGCCTCTCTAATTCCAACCAAAATCTATTAGCCAATCTTGGGGGAATTCTTCTCAATCAATCATAAAATATTCATGCATCATAACTTTAGATCTAGATGTAGAATAATAGATAATCAGCATGGACCCAAATTGCAATGGACTATATTTGTCTAATGGAGTGAAAAAATGATATCATCAACAAAAATGACATCAATCAATTTAGATTCATCAAGCAAGGAAAAACCTTTCACCAAGGTGTATACCATCAAACTTCTCAAAAGATAATACAATGCTTCAGTAGTGATAACAAATAGAGAAGGGTCCAAGGGACAACCTTGTTTAATGGATTATTTTATATTAGGAGAATCATTATCCTCATAATTAAATTAAATAATAAATAACATATATTTGAAAAGAACATTAACCATTCTGTAAAACCTATCTTGAAAACCAATGGGTTTTAGCATCATATCAATGAATGACCATTTAATTATATCATAGGACTTCTCAAAATCATGGAAAATCATACCTTCCTCTTACTTAGATTTATTATCCCATTACATACCTTTCAAACTATAAATTAGGTTATCAAGGATAAATATTCCCTCCACAAATCCCATTTGAATAACAGATGCAATCTTAAGTAATAAAAAAGCAAGTATACTATCTAGAATCTTATCAAAAAAATTATAGGAAACATTCAGTAGAGTAATTTGCCTCCAATTTTTTACGTGACATTAATACCCTTCCCTCGAGATAATATTAATAACACTTATTTTAATTTCATCTCCAAGGGAGCCAACACTCACAAATTCCCTATAAACTCTAGGATAGTTTTGAGCAATCCAATCCTTATTGGCTTTATATAACTTGGCTAGGAATCCATAAACTTCTCGAGATTTATCATAGTTGAGGGAGTAAATAGTGTATAAAATCTCATCTAGGTATATTTCATTATCTAAGGATGTAACTTGTTCAATAAATACCTTCAGAATGCACTTATGACACACGCTTCTATTTTACTAGACCTTGTTATTTGATCCATCAGATAGAAAGAGGTTAGAATAAAATGTGAAAAATTATTTCTTAATCTCACCAAGGTCATTTGAGTACACTCCCCCAACATCAATATTTGAAATTTTCTTCTAACTATGCTTCTCATTTAGGAACACAAAGAATAATTTGGAACCTTTATCTCAAATCTTGAGCCAATTAAACCTAGAGCAAATTTGAGAACATCTAGATATATACAATTGATACTGGATAATATGGTGTTCATTCATAGAGATATTTTAAAGAAGGCCAAAATTATTAGGGTCTTTATACAAATCATAATCAAAAGATATAATTTTTTCCTAAATTTCTCTAGAAAACTTTATCCTTCTCTTGGCTTTGATTGACCAAAACTTCGAAAAAACTTCTTACTTAGCTCAATATATAAATATAATAACACACACACACACACACACACACACACACACACACACACACACACACACACACACACACACACACACACACACACACACACACACACACACACACACACACACACACACACACACACACACACACACACACACACACACAATAAAAATAAAATTATTCACAATTAATTTTGTAAGTGCATGTAAAAATTTAAATCAACTACGTAAATAATTTCAATATAATAACTAATTTAAAATTAATCTATCTCATACCACTTCACCCTACTATTCATTCAAACTAGAGTATTGAGACATATTTGAAAAATCATGAATAGATGATAGAATATCATACATTAAATTTTCACAAGTATTGAGAAAAAATTAAATAAAATCCATATTTAAATTTTTTTAAAAAAATCATGCCCTTGTAAGTTACTATGTGGATGAAATTATACAAGTATTGTCTACATTTGATCCAAACCTTATCGAAGGTGGAGTCTCTTTTGTAGTCATCAACTAAAAACATTAAAGATAATTTATAATCTATACATATATGAAAAATAAGATTAATAATAAATAGAAAAACTAAAACAATAAAAATTACCTTCATTTATGTATATGTAAGACAAGAAACATTGATATATGTTCTAGTAGACGGTCCATGATCTACCTATGAAACATATGGGACTATATGCTATTAAAACATATAAAAATATGTATTAATTATCTAAATTTGTATATAAATTAATTATTACCTTAAATACATATATCTACAATTTAATAGATCCAAGAAAAATATTTACAACATGTCAAATATAAAATATATTTGGAAAATTATGGTTGAGGTATCCAAACCAAATATATGCCTAAAAAATCCTCTCTAATAACCACATCATCAATTCTAGTGGATATAACACCATTATTAGGCAACATAAAATCAGCATCCTCCTATAAACACCCAATCTAGAGAGCTCAAGATGAACTACAATAGCATAATTGAGTATGAGGTCTAATTGGAGCATACCCATATATAACCTCACTAGTATTGATATGGGAACACTATGCCATACTCTAAATGAGGGTTTCAATAAGAACCACAAGCATATGTAATGTGTCAATATTCATAGTCTACTTAATTACAGGGGGACTATCATGCGTTGAATTAGATTTTAGATAAGGAAACTCGCATGTTGATTAGACATGAGAAGTGCATTATCTATATCCAATGCAAATCCTTTTTATTGGGCCTCAAACTTTGAGTGATCAAAATAATTTGGTATATAGTTTAGGATACACTCAATATATATTTTCATAAAAAAATTATAAAGGAACCTCATGGTTGTTAAAATTTACAAGATTAAAGACCATCCACCATTGGTCCCAAAAAATGGTTTTTATATTGTCATAGTGTTACCATTTGATTGGGAAGCATTTGCATGACAACAACAATAGTCCATTGGTTTTTTATTAGTCAATAATCTACATATTTTATCCATTATTATTTTATTTCATATTATAGTAGAATTTGATAGTTTGTTTGTATAATAGGACCTACATGTCTCCCTATAAAATTACCACCTATCAAATTAACTTGTCACAAAGTAGACTTCACCTAAAAATATTCTAATATATTATCCAAATAAGCAAATGGACGGTTGTTATAACCAGAGTACCTAAAATTCCTAATAAATTACTCAATATATATTTTATTTAACAATATATTCACAACCAAATCCTCTTGACCATCTAGGTGGTCTTGTGAAATTCTAGTAGGTTGAGGAGGGATTGGAAAGGTTTCCTCTACATCTGAACTTGCATCATTTTCTAATGCTCAAATATGATATGGATGGGTTTGAAGGGTTGTATAGAACAAATAATTAATGGTTTTGTAAAAAATAATGAAAATATAAAAATATAGAATGAAATATGATTCAAATTCAAAAATTTGAAATGTCCTTATCTCTTCTCCTACATGGGATTGTCAATCACTTCACTCACTAGAAACATCAAGGAAATTCATAACAACAAAGATAAATTTGGAGAAATGCAAGTGTAATGTATTAGATAAAATTTTCATTTTTTGGTGTGACAAGAAAAAATGATTGCTTACTATTTTTTATAAACGTAGGAATGCATATGTGTCATAAAGTGTACATGTTATAGTTCATATGTGCTCTAGGTTTAGTAATTACCAAGCCTAAAATTTGATAGCACATAAGTAGTATTTCAAAGACCATATATGTTTTAATATCAATCATATTTCAATGATTTTATTCCCCTCAAATTCCTCTAATTACCACATTTTTAACATTTGAATTTTGAGAAAGAGTAGGAACAAAATCCATTTCAACATTTTCATTCAAGGAAAGAATGGGAATATAATCATTTTTATCATTGCCATCATTTTCAATATTTCATTAAAATAAGTCATAATAAGGCAATTATCTTTAAAAATTATATTATTTTTAATATTTAGATTAAATAAATGAGTAGAAAGACAATAATTTGTAACATTGTATTTTGTTAAAAATTATGAACACAATTTTGACATTTTAATTCATATTAGTTTCTAGACAATATTCAACATTGTATTGCATAGTTATATTACGCTCAACTAATTTATTTAATATTAACAGATATTTTCTTAGTAATTTATTTTGACATAGAATATGACATTCCATACTGGTAAAGGGTCAAAGAGAGATAACAAACATCCAAAACATTTGTATTATTTACATTTTCATATGATCAAATAGGGTCAAAATTATTTTTCTATAAATATCCATCCTCATTATTATAATAATTTGAGTCATAACCATCCCAACTATAAATAATATCATTTTTAACCTAATGAATATAAATATTTACACCATTATATCAAAATGATGGATGATCACATGTACATTAAACTATGAAAAATACATAGAGATGGCTAGATATTGTAATAAGAAGCAAAATCTAAAATAAATCATATCTAAAAAATACATAATCAGATATTAGTATTGAGGTATGTACAAAATATATAATCTCATCTGAATGATATAAGGTTACATCAGGGGTTTGTATCAAAATAACAAAGCATCACTTAGCAAACTCAAAGAAGAAAGCTTTAGTTTAAATTGTTTATTTGAGACCCATAGCATTTATATAGAAGTTTTAGGATAAGGGATGACCTTGTCTAATGGATTGATATAGATTGAGATAACCAATAACCTTGACATTAACCTTAATCACAACTGACACATATTTTTAAAAAAACATTAATAATTATGTAAAACCTATCCTGAAAACCATAGTCTTTTAGCATCACATCAATCTACAACCATTCAATTCTATCATAAGACTTTTAAAAGTCAAGGATAATCATACCCACCTCTTTATTAAATTCATGATAACAATGCATACCTTCCTAAAATATAAATTAGATTATCAAGGATAAATATGCCCTCTACAAATCCCATTTAAATAAT
This sequence comes from Torreya grandis, assembly GCA_037957365.1. NCBI lineage: Eukaryota > Viridiplantae > Streptophyta > Pinopsida > Cupressales > Taxaceae > Torreya > Torreya grandis. The sequence goes on along the minus strand of JARHVA010005203.1, from coordinate 22,665 downwards.
AAATACAATCTTATGTAATAAGTAAGCAAGTATCCTAGCCAGAATCTTAGCAAAAAATTTAATGGGAAATATTCAGCATAGTAACTTACCTCCAATTTTTAATGTGAGATTGATCTCTTTCCTTAGGGATAATCTTAATAACACTTCTATTAATTTTATCTCCCAAGGAGCCAACATTCATAGCTTCCTCATCGACTCTAATAGAGTCTTTATCACATTTGAGGGAGTAAATAGTGGATAAAATATCATCTAGGGAAATTTTAGTATCCAAGGATGTAACTTATTCAAGAAAGACTTTATTTTGAATGCACCTAGAACACATACTTTTATTCTACTAAACTTTCCTATTTTATCCATTAGACAGAAAGAGGTTCGAATAAAAATTTAAAAAGGATTTCTTAACCTCACCAAGGTCATATGAGTACACTTACCCAACATCAATATTTGAATTTTTTTCCTTATTGTGCTTCACCTTTAGGAGCCTAATAATAATTTATAACCTTTATCTCTAAGCTTGAGCCAGTTCAAACTATAAAAAATATGATCACCTCTATCTATATATAATTGATGATGCCTAATCTGGTGTTTATTCATAGAGAGAATTTATAGGAGGCCAAAATTATTAGGTTCCTTATGCAAATCATACTCAAAAGATCTAAGTTTTTCCTAAATTTCTCTATCAAACTTTATCATTTTCGTAGATTTGATCTGACCAAAACCTATAACAAAATTATTGCATATCTCAATGATATACTCCATTGATCAATGATTGATGAAAACTCATAGATAACCATATCGAAATTCCAAGAAGAAAAAATTACCTCTTTTAACTTTGTATAATTTAGGTGGGAAACATTAAGTTTATAGATGCCTTTCTAATCAACTTTACTAGGGACCACACTAGCATTCAATGAGACATTAATTCCAATAGGGTGATGGTTTGAAATGGTGAAGGTCAATACATTCACCTTAATACCATTGTCAACCTTCTCAACATTGAACAATCCATGGTTCAAATAGAATCTATCAATCCTAGAATAGACTCACATAGATTGGAATTGATTGTCTCACCATGTAAGACAAATACCATTACTATGATTTTTACTGTTAAATAGAGGGCCATAAATATTTTAAATATACTTCAGCTTTGACCAAAAGAAGATTTCATTTCATTTCTAAACATGAGAATCACCACCCTAATTGTCTTCCCTTGATTCAATCATATTAAAATCTCTCCTTAAAATACAATGGATGCCTTTTAGGTTACATACAATCCAATTTCATGATTTAGATATTTATATAAATTTATTTGAAGCATAAACATTCCAAACCCTAAAAACCTATTTATTCTACTCAATGACTACCTAAACTACTATATTATAGGGAAAGGAGCCATGCTTCATGACAAAATTATTCCATTTAGGGTTAATAAAAATTGAATACCCCCATTCCATCTAGAATGACTGGTAGATTAGTGTGAAAAATGAGGCCAAATAATGTTAAGCATAGATTCAAGTCTAGAACCCACTTCCTTGACTTCTTAAATGAGAAAAAAATAAACTTTATCCCTAGAATGTATAAAATGCCTAGCCACTACTACCTATCAGTGGATTCAATAACCCCTCACATTCAAACTGATAATATTCTTAAGTAAATAAGGAGGGGGGTTTACTTTGGAAGCCTTGGAGGCTTAACCCTAACTTTATTCTAGTAAACCTTAGTGAAACATTGAAGAACCTTGTTTTCCTTATATTTAGTTTTAGAGTCCTTGAAACTACTTTTCAACCCTCTTTTGGTCATTTTACATTACTCACCAAAAGTTGAAATTTTGAATGAAGCAAAACTTGTCTCAATTTTAATATGTATCAACCCTTCATCGCCCCTCTGAGTCAGAACTAAGTCATTCGAGTGCAAAAGAGTAAAATGAACTTTATCAACTAACTAAGCATATATTTCCTTCAATCAAATAGGCTCTAGAGATACATCCATGGGAACCATTTAATCAAAAAACATGTTTAATACAGAAACCTAGAAAGAACTAGGAGTATAGGCCTCCTAATTAGGCAAGGTAACTAGAATGATAACATATTATTTTAAGGCATTTAATTTGAAACAATAAGGAGCCTCTTATTTACGTTTAATTATATCAACTTATGTTGTATAATCCGCAAGGGCTATTATGAAATAAAAAGGATAGGATTTCATTAAGTCATCATAGTCACATTATTATTAAGAATTAATCAATGAAGGGGGCTTACTAAAACTAGAATTAAAAGGAACACCTATGGGAGCAAGCAAAGCATTATATTATCTGATAGAGTCTTTATAAACTCTCTATTTAACTTATACTACAGGAGGTGTTATGGCTCTATTTATGTCAACATCAAATCAAGGGTTATCTCTAATAGTCACTTTGTTATTACTCTTTTTTGAGGAGACATAATTTTTAGCATCATTAATTTTAATATGACTAATCTAATCTATATTAACATCATTTTAGTTTTATTCAAGACAGGAAATTATTTTTAATATGACCATCTTTTCTTACAGAAAACACAAAACATTAGAAATCTTAATCCATTTATAGAGAATGAATGGGCTTCCCCATTGACTCAAAAAAATAATGTTTCTAAGAAAAAATCCAATGGTTCCATAGAAATCAAGACCCTGGCATGCATGTGAGCCAAGGATGTTCTAGTGTATTTTACCCTTAAAATATTTTCTAGTGGTTTAAGTGCTTAGCGAAGAAAGTTCCATAATTGAATCAAAACATTTTAAATATTAATCCATATAGGAGTAGATTTAAACATGATATCACTAGGGTCCATTTTAGGGTTCCATGGAATAACCTTCAACACAAATTGACCCACATTCTATTGGGGATTATTAATAACTCTTTTTTACATGTTGGAGTTTTTAAATAAAACTATAAACACACCTTTCTAAAACATTCTAAAAAAAATGATATAAATTCCCTTTTTCCCTGCCCCCCACATAGAGTTTAACCAATTATCGAAAAACTCTTTGAAGGCAAAGAGTTCCTATTTAAATACACAAAAAACACTCCAATATTTTTCAGATGAACTTCCTCCATTTTTAAGTCTTTTTCCATCAATTCATTTGGACAAAGGGTTAAGGTTTTTTCTAGGTTAGGCCACATACCAATTTGATTTTATTCCTACTCATGTCCACCAACACAATATATTTCATTCCCATTGATAACAAACCTCATTCTTTTTGAGTGATTGGACACCTACTCTTAATGTAGGATTTCACTAAAAAATTTCATACCCTCGCTACCTTTCCCTTCTTAAATGATAATAGAACTCTCTCCAAGGCCACATTTAACACTTCCATTATTATAGTATCTTTCATAAATATTTCCCTCTACCTCACACTTTGCATGAGCAACATCAATATGTATGACCTCCTTCATAAACAACCACTAATAAAAGTAACCAAATCTCTCTAAAATGAAGGGACTTTATGGTACAAAAAATGAGGACAAGTAAAAAAACATGAAAAATCAAATGACAAGACTCACATGCAAAACAAAAAAAAATACCAACCTAGAAATACTATGACTAATAAGACCACAACCACCATCAGACTAAGAGAATAAAGGATAGGTAAGCAAAGAATTAACCAAGGTGGCCAATAGCACTAAGGAAGCAAGAGAGAAATTGAAGCATCATTATTGGAGGATGAATTTTCATCTCCCTATTTGTCAAGCTCCAAGCTTCTCCTCCACCCTTTTATTCTAACAATTTCAAAACCTACATAATTATTATACTTAAAATCTAAAATAATTTCAAATAGAATTCAATTCAAATATGCCATCCTAGGAAAAGATAATAGTGTAAAATTAGATACCCTAAATTTAGGAGAGTTTCAAAATTATTAAAATTTAACTGATAATAGCTTGCACACAATAATTAAAAATAATACACACACTCATGCATGTACACAAACATAAACACATACAAAATAAAACTTCAAAATTATTGATAACTAATTTTATAAGTGCATGTAAAAATGTAAATAAACTAAATAAATAATTAAAATATAATAACTAATTTAAAATTAATTTGTCTCTTACCACCTCATCTTACTATTAATTCTAACTAGAGTTTTTGGAAAATGAAGCATAGATGATATAATCTCATCAATTAATTTTTCACAAGTACTAAGAATTTTTTTAAATAAAATCCATATTTGAATTTAAAAATAAAAATTTGTATACCCTTGTAAGTTGCTACGTAGATGAAATTATAGCATCAATGTCTACATTTGCTCTTGACCGTGTCTACGAAGTAATCTCTTTGGTAGTCATCAACTAAAAATAAATAAAGATCATTTATATTTGAGCATATTTATACATGTATGAATCCTAAGATTAATAAAAAATAGAAAAATTAAGAAAATAAAAATAACCTTCATTTATGTATACATAAGGCAAGAAACATCGATATATGTGTTAGTGGATGATCTAGGATCTATCTGTGAAACATATGTGACTGTTTTATATTGGAACATAAAAATTTATGTATAAATTACAAAAATTTCTATAATAATTAATTATTACTTTAAATACATATATTTGGAAGATAACATATCTCAGATTTTATTTTTAACTGTGTCAAATATAAAAGATATTTGGAAAGTTGTGGTTGAGTTGTCCAAACAAGAATTATGCCTCAAAAATCCTCACTCATAAGCACACCATCAAGCTAAATGGACATAACACCATAATTAGGCAACATCAAATGAACATCTAGTGTAGAAAGCCCCAAAGGAACTACAATAGTGTAGGTATGAATGAGGTCTAAATGGAGCACAACGATATACAAACTTGCTAGCATTGTTATGGAAATAATATGTCTTACATAAAAATGAATTTTTCAATAAGAACCCTAAACATATGTAATGTGTCAATCTCCATAGTCTCTTTCATTTCAAAGGGGACTATCATGGGTTGAATTGAATTTTGGATGAAGACACTCACATGCTAGTTACACATGAGATATGTACCATTTGTATCATGTGCAATCCTTTTTCTCAAGCCTCAAATTTTGAGTGATCCAAATAATTAGGTATCTCATTGAGGATTAAAAAATCATTATATTTTCCTAAGAAAATATAAAGGAACCTTATGGTTGTTATAATTTATAAGATTAAATATCATCCACCATCAATCCCAAAAAATATTTTTATCGCATCATAATGGCATGAGTGCATTGAGAAGGATTTGCATGACAACAGAAGTGGTCCATTGGTTTTTGGATCGGTAAACAATTTACATAATTTATCCTTTGTTATTTTTTAGTATTTCTTAGTAGAAGTTGACAATTTGTTTATATAATAGGACCTACATGTCTCCCTATACAATTGACATCTATCAATTTAACCCAACATTGCGTAGAATTCACCTGACACATATTCTAATATATTTGGCAAAGAAACACATGGAGAGTTGCTAGAACCAAATTCCCTCAAAGTCCAAATAAATTACTCAATATATATTTAATTTTATACTATATGTGTAGCCAAATCATCTTGACTATCTGGGGGTCTTTTGAAATTGTAAGAGGGTTAGGAAGGATTGTTCAATTTTTGTCTACATGTGAGTTTTCCACACTTTCTTCTGTTAACATATGAGATGGAGGGGTTTGAGGCGTTGTATAAATTAAATAAATAAGGTTTTTAACAAAATCAAGTGAACATATAAAAATATAGAATGAAATTTGATTCAAATTGGAAAATTTGAAATGTCGTTACCTTTTCTCTTCTATGGCATTGTATATCATTTCAGTCACGATCAATATCAGGTTAATTCGTAACAACAAAGAGCAATTTGGAGAAATACCAGTATAATGGATTAAAAAAAAATTTGGTACAATAAGAAAAATTATAATTTTTATTTATTTATTTTTATTTATATACATAGAAAATTGTATGTGTTATAATGCATACACATTATAGTGTGCATGCACTCTATATTTGATAATTACTAAGCCTAGAATTTAATAGCACATAAGTAGTATTTCAATGTCTCTAAGTAGTATTTCAAATCCCATACGAATTTTAATCTCAACCATATTTCAATGAAAAAAATTATATTTCTTTTACTCCTCAACTTCCTTCACTTATCGCATTTTTAACATTTGAATTTTGAGATAGAGTGGGAACAAAATCATTTTTGACATTTTCATTTAAGGAAAGAGTAAGACTACTATTCATTTATATTATTAGCATCATTTTCAACATTAAATTTAAAGAAGTCATAAAAAAATAATTATATTTAAGAATTGCATTATTTTTAATATTTGAATTAAGGAAAAGAATATAAAGGTAATAATTTGCAATATTTATATTTTGTTAAAAATTATGAACATAAACATTTTTTAATATTTTCATTTACATTAAAGTTTAGATAAGATTCAACATTGTATTGTAGACTTCAAGATTTAAAACTTAATTGTTCTCCACTATTTCGTTTAAAACTAATACATCTTTACTCAATAATTAATTTTGATATAGAATATGATATTGCATACTCATGAAAAGTTAAAATGAAATAATAACAGTCATCATTGTCCCAATTAAAAATAATATCATTTATAATTTAATGAAAATGAACATTTACATTATTATATAAGAAAAATGAATGATCACATATACATTAAATTATGAAAGATAGATAAAAAAAGTTAATACTAAAGATATTATAACCTTATTATCATAATAATAAGAATCATCATCGTCCCAATCCAAATTATTATCATTCATAATCTAATGAAAATAAATATTTACACCATTGTATCAAAGGAATGAATGATCACATGTACACTAAATTATGAAAAATATACAAGACAAAGAAGGCTAGTGCTAAAGATATTGTAATAAGAAAGCAAAATCTGAAATAAATCGTATCTAAAACATCCACAAATCAGATATTAGTATTGAGGTATGTGTGATTCGCTATATAGAACTGTAGATGATAAAATATGTATAGTTGATCTGTCCATCTTAATCAGTGATAAATTTTACTTCCACCACACACAAAAGTAGTAGACAGTCCATACTTTCTGCTGAATGTACAGACTATATCAGGGATCCGTTTCCAAAGAAAAAAGCATCACTGAGCAAACTCAAAGAAGAAAGCTTGATTTTAAATTGGATCTTTTAGATAGATCTAAATTCGAAATACAACTAATTAAAAAAATAAAATAAATAAATAATTGATTCAAGTTTATTCTCAAGAAAATATCATTATGTGCTGATTCTGTACATTAATGACCACATCAGTTTCATTCCCATCAGAAACTGAATGTTCACTCTCTGCAGACATCGAAAATTTAATTCAAGAGGCGGCAACTATTATTAAATTATATATACAATTGTTGGATGGAAAATCGCACAAGTTCGGCGGAGGAGGAAGATCTCAGAAAGAATTACTACAAATCCCAGCAACAATCAGCGCGTGACCGAGGGGCTGCGCATAGAAGCCATTGCCGTTGAGCGTGGCCGCATGTGACCGCAGGAGCGTGTGTTGCTTAACAGGAGTTCTAGATTTGTTGCCCAACCTGACCGACAGATTGAGGGTCCCCTTGGCCTTTCCGGAGGAGCTGAGCACCTGGTAATGGTAGCTCACCCAGCCGGGCTTGCCATTCTGTGGCGGCTGTTTCAGCAAAGTTTTCAGGGGCACGGTCACATGGCCGATTAGATGAGCCCCCCAAGCGCTGTCGGTCCATATCTGGACAGTAAAGAGCAGATGGTCCTGCTGCAGCGAGGCCTCGTGGAGGGTGAAGGACATTGCGTGGTTCCACTTAGGGTTTCTGCCGTTTTCATTGTCCACGCTCGTTCTGTGCTCGCTGCGGCTGTGTCCATGAATGAAGGCCACTGCGTAGGCCTTCGTTCTCGACAACAGCATTGTCTTCCTCAGGTCGCTGGCAGATTGCACTGTTATTTCTATGCTTCTCGTTTCTATGATTTGGGTTGCCATTGTTGTCGTTGCAAAATTGGCGATTTGTGTAGACTTGATTTGCAGATGAATATACTTCTTTGCGGTGCTGAAAATTTACAGAGGGGACAAGGGGTTAATGGTGGGGATGAGGAGAGAGTGGAGTTATATTTATAGCGCATACTCGAAAGAATGTACTCTAAAATGCATGGTTGGTATTTTGCGTTGGTCACGTGATGGTAATGGAAGTTATACGTCCAGCCTGCAGGAGATCGGATCCGCTTCAGAGCATTCCACGTGGCTTCTATACTGTTGGAGTGTCGAAGTGAAAGTGAGTTGAAACAAACTTGTAGAAGGGAAAACGTGATTATTTTTAGTCCGTTTTAGTTTACGTAAAATTCATAGTTGGAGCACATGCAATGAAAGAGAGAGGAGGAAGACTCGACCCTTTTTTTGTGGACCTTTTTTTCCCACGTGCCACTTAGTACTTTTCTCTTTTCGCATAAGGTAGTCTTGGTATTTTGTTAAGATAAAAGTGTGCACTAGCAGTTCGATGGGGTTCTATTTCTTATTCCATGGATTTTATTTTATTTTATTTTTTTCCCCGTTTTTGTTTAATTGTTTGTGTCAGCATGGCTCGGAGGACGTGCAAGTGCGGGAGGAAGATTTGAGGAATTTTTTTGAGTCTATGTTTGTGCAAAAGTTATTGAACCATTAGAAGTGATGTGAAACCAACAAGGAAAAATTCATATATGCCCAAAAAAAAAAAAAATCATTCGTTCTCTTTTAAACATAGCATTTTTTGATGAAGATTTCGGTAGTATAAATATATTCGAAAATAAAATAAAAAACTTTAAATTTTTTTAAAAATGGTAAAAAATTGTTATCACGAATTTAGGTCATGTTTATAGCCAATCTTAAGGTTTTAAAACTTTTGAATCTAATGACATTATCTATCTTTTGTCTAAAAAATTCAATGGTCAAATTTACATGAGTTTTCTACGAACCTCACCAAACCCTTGAAAACTGAAATCAATGAAAAACACCTAAACAAACTAGAATGCTAAATCTTACGACAATGACAATGACATTTGGCTACCAACAAAGCTCTAACACCATGTTAGGGTGAGCCACACTTGAGGATTAGTCTGGATATGAATGAATGCATGAATAAAATCTATGTAAAATAGTGAAATCCAAAAATAAATTCAAAAGTAAGAAGCTTATCTTCACAATAAAAAATGTATTAGCATCATTTATTCATTAACCATAAAAGTTTTCAGAAAAAACATTATATAGAGTATAGATAAACATCTATTCACATCCTCATAAATGTGAGATTATCTTTTGTAAAGACCTTTATTAAACGTCTAAGTGATAACTAAACAAGTTAATAAATATGTATAGCTAAAACCATATGGTGAAAAAATGCCTACACCAACACTTTATACCCTATTTGTTTGTAAGATTAATGTTATACCATATCATTTTTGTTAATATAAGAGTGTTTTCAATCAAAACAACTTATTATCAAAATTATAATCATATATCTATTTTCTCATGATTTAACATTAATTAATTAAAGGGTAAATAAAACAAGGAATAATCCATAATCATATAAAATATCTCAATTAACGTGTCTAACTTTGGTCAATACTTAACCAAGGGCTTAAGCTAAGGTGAGGTAGGTGGTGCACTACATTTAATTCCAAACATGGTGATTGTAGTCTAGATCTGAAAATGCAAATGTAAACCTATAAGTGAGAAAGAACTAACATATAAATTAGGTGATGAAAAGTGAAGTATTTCCATATCATTGATCCCACTCTAGACAACTTCCAATGCATGAGTGATGGTCTTGACGAATGAGAAACATGTCCAAATTAAGTTGATGATTGCATTCACTTCAACCTTGTCTTCAATAATTTTGCTATATTTTTGACAAAGTGATTTTAATTCCCTGTAATCCATGTTAGTTCTCAAAACCTTAAATAAAAAACATGTGTTTTGGGACTATAATAAACTAAATATTAAGAAAATTATTTTAAAAATTGTCGATCCTTTGGAAAATAACAATATCAGAAACATCAAACCTCATAATTAGAATAGTTTCAATAACATTACAAAACACAATGTTATGTGATGTGTGTCTAACATAAATTTTTGTGCTTTAATAAATGCTCTAATGAAATGTTTTATGCCTTTAAAATGATTTTAAATGTTCAATACATTTGTGTGAACAGTAAATGGATGATGTATGATTTTCCTAGATGCAAATAAACTATAATGCTTATATTTATAGAAAATTAAATTCAAATTAGAAACATATTGATATTTAAATTGATATCAAAAAATTGGGAAAAAAAAAAGTAAAACATGAGAAAAAAAAACACTAACCACAAAAAAACCATAAAAATGTCATATACACTTTAAACAAATCAATAAACATTGATAACAATATAAAAAGACTCCAAAAAAATTATTAATTTTTTTTGACAAAATCTCGAAATAAAATAAAAATCATACAAAAATTAAAATAATAATTAAAAAAAAAACTTCAAATCATTAAAATTTAACAAAAACATATTTAACACTTAATTTAAACTTATAAAATAAACTAAAACATACATAAGCAGTTTAAAATCATGCAATTCAACACCGAGAGGATGTTTCTAATTGTTTAGGTCTGATTTTTTTTAATCTTGAAAAACTCTAAACATTTTCTTTATTAAATTATTATAAATTTTCATCCAATAGTATTAAGTGGCATGTGCTTATTCTTTTGGAAACACCGATAAACTTTTGACCGGAAAAAGTCCAAATTAAAATGGTCTGGTCTTCCTCTAAGCGGAGGGGATCCTTTCCCTTGCATGGCACATGCCAATAATAATAATCACATTTACTTCTTAAAATGATTTTAATTGCGCTCAATAATCCTATTGACGAGAGATAGTTGACGGCCTTTGGGCGATCTTTCTGCCTACTTTGGAGTTTGAGTGTTTGGAGTGCGAGCTTGATAGGTATTTTGTTTTGCAGGATCATTTTGCCAAATTTCATCCATCTTTGGCTCCCATCCCTTCTCTACTCCCCTATGCTCCTTGCCCTTTCAATCATGGAAAGCTCTCCTTGCCCTATGCTCCTTGCCCTTTCAACCATGGTGGATCTCTACTTGCCCTATGCTCCTTGCCCTTTCAACCATGGAAAGCCCTACGTGTGGAGGATGGAAGAAGAAGACGGAGGAAATGTTATTTATAGCTCCCTCCCAACAAAAAAAAGTTCAGTTTCATGGACGGCACTCGAACTCTTCTAAAAATTTCCATAGTCTTAAAAGCAATGAATTTTTTTTCAGAAGGTTTTAATCCCTTCTTAGTTTTGATTAAATTTACTAAAAATTGTATTGGTCAAAACTTTCTCATTGAGGAGCATAGAGTCTAGAACACATATCATTTTATGTCTGTCATGAAGGTAGCAATTGACAATAAGCATTTGAAGCCCACCGCACATTTTTTTCTTCTAAAATCTATTTAAAATAAGAAGCACACCTTTAAAACTCAATTGTATGAAATATCTAGTGAATTCGTTTTCATATTTAAAAACTTTAAACATAATTTAAACTCTATTTTACATATACTAAGGACTATTCTGGGGTAGGAAATTTGGATTCAAATGTTGTTTTGTCTAGTAATCCCTCTCCTAGTCATGAATCTTCCTCTATCCATGGGCTTGGGGTTGAAGAAGATTATAATATGGAATGGCCTCTATGGATTGATCAATAGATTGTTTAGCAACAACGATAAATCTTAAGCCTTGATGGATCATCTAATTTAGTGTTCGGGAAATCAAAATGGTTAAACATCTCTTTGACCCACTGAAGGTTAAAGATTTAAAGATGATATCTTTGCTTAACATCCCAAATTATAAGTGGACAGTGTTAAATAAACTTGATTTGGAAATCATACGTTTACACCATGCAATTATACCTAAGGGTATGGGCTTTATGAACCTTTGTCTTTGCTTCACTAGAAGAAAAATGATGAGGCTTGGTGATCCAATTATTTTTTTGTAGAGTTTTCTTCCAAAGGGAGCTTCCATGAATGCATTGGTGTAGGGCCCTCCTCACGCTACTTCCAAAACCAAATATAAATATTTTATTTTAATTTACTTAATTTCACTCATTCAAAGCAAATGAACCCATTGCTTAAAAACAAATTCACTAAAATCTCACATCTACTTACAATAATTTATATTGTTTTTACATCCATAATTAATCCTTTCAAATTAATATGGAAGTTTTAGTGAATTAACCTTGGTTTGTCAATTCTAAATCTACAATCTTAGGACTTGTGGGTTATGGGTCCACATGAAATGTCTTCCCCAATGTCACATTTCATCTCATGTCCACCTAGTAGAACAACCAATGAATGTATTGAGCACTTATAAGTATTATAAACGAACTAAGCAATTATTAAATTATTTATTCAAGTGTATAATGTTGAAACTATTTTAATTATGAGGTTTGATATTTTCAATATTGTTATTTTATAGGACTTAAACATTTTTTGATAGTTATCCTACTGTTTGGTTTACAATTACCATTGTTGTGGTTGCAAAATGATCAATTTATGTAGACTTGATTTGTAGATGATTTCTAATCTTTGTGGCACTGAAAATTTGTATAAGGAAAAACATATATAGTGTTGTGGGAGCTTGAGTTGGATCATTTTTATAGAGGAGTAGGGTCATGGTCTAAGAAACTTCATCCAAAATGAGAATTGTTGATATTTTATCTTTATTTTGCATAGGTCATGTTATGCACAAGAATCAATCGTAGTGATCTTCCTTCCACCTATTGATTCTCCTCATACCTCATGAGGTTCTTCTTGTGATTCTTTTACACCGTGTCATGTGTCTCTTAATCTTAGGAACATACATATATCATGAGACAAGAACTAAAACACACAATTTTATTGATCTTTTTTTAGGATATGCAAACATTACACATAGACACACACAACCTATGAAGTTATGATGCAAGAAATGAATGACACATAATGGTCACTTCTTGGATTTATCAATACATGTCCTTCTATGCTTCCTACCCAACCACCAAAATTATCTTAGAAAACTTCATATAACTTCAACCTAACTGATCTAAAGTCTTTCCTTCTCTCTTTTGCCTTGATGGACTGGCTCTTAAAATCCCCTTTGTTTGGAAAATTCTCAAAATAAGCAGTCAAAGAATTTTGGGTTTAATAAGAGCATGTGATTGCTACAAGCAAAACTGCCACTTAATATGGAGCAATGGTTTCCAAATTGCCAATTAATGAAAACATGTATTAAATAGTTGTTTCATCATGAGATAAAGAACACCCTATCTCAATGACTAAAATTTATTTTTTTCTTTTTTAGAGATCTTGCTTAAGTGTTGATGATTGAGCCCATAAATATCGAATCATGAAGAATATTTGTGAGCAATGTAAAATTGCTCAATAACCTAGATGCTCATCCATTAGAAGTCCTAGGGATGTACCTCCATAAGCATCATTTATATGTAATGAGTTCTAAGTTGATAATTCAAACTCATAAGAGATAGATTATTCTTAAAAACTACTCATGAAATATGGGTCAATGTAGGTTAACTCAAAACTATATAGAAAAATTCGAAAATAATTTAAGAAAAAATTAAAAAATAAAAAAAATTGATGCCTTGTGAAAATTCACAACCTATATAAAAATTATAAAGAATGATTGAGAAAAGAAGAAATGCTATGCTATTGACATCTATTGCGAAAGAGTTAGATAATAATTAAAATTTTAGAGGATATTTGAATCAAGATTTGAACCATTCAATTATTTGTGCAACTTAATCTTTCTAGCATGAAAAGGCATATAGGATTAGGGCTTCCATCCATGAATTTCTGGTTGAACTGTCTAGAAGGTTGTTATCCAAAAGTGTTCCATTCTAGGATGATAATAATAATAGAGGTGTAACAAATTTCTCTCATTCACTCCTCTATTTTTATTAATAATATTTAGCAGACCAACTCAGATGGACATGAAATTGGTGGAAATGTTTCTCTTGCAACAAAAACTTGCAAAATGAGACAAACGTTGTTCAGTATACCAAACAACATTTGAATTGCATATCCAATCAATAAACTAATTTGAAATCATAACTAGAATAGAATATAAACATGTAAGATATACCTTCTCTTGGAGTTTTTTGGTCCGTAAACTTTGAACTTGCACACTGTCAGATGCACCTCTTAAAAGAGACTACTAGATCTTAAGGGGAAAAAGAAGGTGAACTTTATGAATCTATTGTATAAAAAATGAGATGGATAAATATATGTTGCCAGCTCTAAGAGTTTATTGTGGGAGCATTATAAATATATCCAATATTTTGTCAATCCACTAAAATGAACATATAATTAATAACAACTTTTCTCTTATAACCAAAAGTTACAAAATGAAATAAAAATTATTCATTATATCACATAAAATTTTAACCATGCATTTAATTGAAAAAACAAATTTAAAATCCCATATATATAATGATGTATAAAGGTAAAATACACCACCTCTATCTCCATCAATCCCTAGACTCCAAACATACACGCTGTCAAACACATCTGTTAAGAAAAACTACATTTTAAATATATTTGATTCATCGATTTTAATATTTTATTCTCAACAATTTCGAGACCTACATAACTCTTAGACACCAAAGCTGACAAAATTTCAAATGTAATTAAATTCAAAGATGTCATCCCCGGCAAAGCTAGTAAATTATATACACCGAATTCAGGAGAGTTTAAAAATTTAGTAAAATTATTGTTATTCTAATTTTAAAGTATAGGTGGCAAGATCGCAAAGGCTGTCACCTATCTATCGTCAATGAAATTAATGAGGCTAATTAAAGTCATTTTTCAAAAGTAAATGTGATTATTATTATTGGCATGTGCAATGAAAGGGAAAGGATCCCTTCCGATCAGAGGAAGACTCATTTTAATTTCGACTTTTTCAGGGCAAAAGATTACGGACGTTCACAAAGAATAAGCGCGTGCCACTCGCTTCTTTATTGTTGCTAAATTGTATAATTCTAAAATGTTTATGTATCATTCAATTCAATTTTTTAAAATTTAAATTAAGTGTTATTTTAAATTGAAATTTAAATTAAGTGTTATTTTTGTGTATTTGTTAATTTTTAATGGTTTTAAATTTTTATTTTTTTTATTTTAATTTTTAAATTTTTTAATGATTTTTTTATTGAGTTTTTTTTTTAAAAATTTAATACATTTTTTGAAGTCTTTCCATATTATTATCATGTTTAGTAGATTGTTTAAAGTGTTAATAATATTTTTATGCTCTGTTGTGATTAGAGTAAATTATCTTTTTAAGTTTTATTTTTATTTTATTTTCAACCTTTTATATTAATTTAGGTATTAATATGATCTGTATTTATTTAATTTTATATAAATATACAAAATTATAATTCATTTGTGTTTAAGAGAATTATACATCACCCATTTATAATTCATACAAATGTATTGTACTCTTAAAATTATTTTAAAGCCATAAAACAATTATTAGAGAATTTATTAAATACAAAAATTTAGATTAGATACACATAATACAATATTGTGATTTGTAATGTGATTGGAGCTGTTCTAATTATAAGATTTGATGTTTTTAGTATTTATTATTTTTTAGTGTCTCAACAAATTTTAAAATAACAAATATTTGATTTATTGTAGACCTCAAAATACATGTTTTTTATTTAAACTTTTGAAAACCAACATGGTTTACAAAGAATTTAAATCACTTTATTAAAAATTCCAAAAAATTATTAAAAATAAGAATCAAATGATTATAATCATCAACTTAATTTGAACATGTTTTTCATTCCTCAAAACCATCATTAATGCATTAGAAATTATCTAGAGTGGGATCAATGCTATGGGGATAGTTCGATACTTTTTTCTTCCTACTCTCTCTTTCATTGCATAATAAGAACATTTCTCTTCTAGGAGTTTGTTACAACTCACTTTCACTTTGACGCTCCAACAGTAAAGAAGCACGTGTATTGCTCTGAAACGAATCCGATCTCCTTCATATAACTTCCAAATTACCATCACGTGACCAACTCAAAATATCAACCGTGCAGTTTAATATATATTCTTTCCAGTCTCGACTCTCCGACCCTTCTGTCTCCTCATCCCCACCATTAAAACCCCTTTTTCCCTTTGTAAAATTTCAGCACCGTCATCTGTCAATCAAGTCTACGTAAATTGACAATTTTGCAACCACAACAATGGCAAACCAAATCGTAGAAACGAGAAGTATAGAAATAACACTGAAATCTGCCAGCCTGAGGAAGTTAAAGCTGTTGTCGAGAACGAAGGCCTACGCAGTGGCCTTCATCCATGGACACAGCCGCAGCGAGCACAGAACGGGCGTGGACAATGAAAACGGCAGAAACCCTAAGTGGAACCACGCAATGTCCTTCACCCTCCACGAGGCCTCGCTGCAGCAGAACCACCTGCTCTTTACTGTCCAGATATGGATCGACAGTGCCTGGGGGGTCATCTAATCGGCCATGTGACCTTGACCCTGAAAGAGTTGGTGAAACAGTTGCTACAAAATGACAATCCCGGCGTGGTGAGCTACCATCACCAGGTGCTCAGCTCCTCCGGGAAGCCCAAGGGGATCCTAAATCTATCGGTCAGGTTGGGCGACAAAACCAAAAGTCAGGTTAAGCAGCACACGCTCCTACGGTCAGATGCGGCCACACTCAACGGCAATGGCTTCTATGCGCGGGCCCTCGGTCACGCGTTGATTGTTGTCGGGATTTGTAGTAATTCTTTCTGAGATCTTCCTCCTCCGGCTAACTTGTGCGATTTTCGATCCAAATATAACTTAATAATAGTTGCCGCCCCTTGAATTGCATTTTCGATGTCTGCCGAGAGTTAACATTCAGTTTCTGATGGGAACGAAACTGCTGTGGTCATTAATGTAAAGAATATGCACAGAATGATATTTTCTTGAGAATATAATTTGAATGAATTATTTATTTATTCTATTTTATTTTTCTTAGGTGTTAGCAAATTTAGGGCTGTTGACATGGATATTTTCTGGTTGCAACGTATGTATGCCACAAAAGTTGTATATAAATGATACAGGTCTCAAAGATTCCATTTGAAACTTTGTGAGTGATGCTTTGTTCTTTTGAAACAGAACACTGGCGTAGCCTTACGTTCGGATGAGTTTATATAGACTGCACATTCAAAAGAAAATATGGACTGTCTATGTCCTTTGTGTGTGGTGGATTCAAATTTATCACTGATTAAGATGGAAAGACCAACTTTACATATTTTATCATCTACACTTCTTTATAGCAAATCACGCATATCTCAATATTAATATCTTATGGATGTTTCAGATATGATTTTCCTCAGATTTTCCTTTCTTATTGCAATTTCTTTAGCACTCTTTATGTATCTTTCATAGTTTGGTGCACATGTGATCACTGATTCCTTTGATACAATGGTGTTGATATAATGGTGTATAGACTTATTTTGGATGATGATGATTCTTATTAGGAACTGAATAATTAGAAATAATATTATATTAATAATTACAAAATTTTGATTAATGTTTGTTATATTAATTTAATAATATTTTAGAAGTTTTTTTTTAAATATTTTTATAATAATTTCATGAACAATCAATAATTATGAAACCTCGTATCATTATTAATTATTATGTTCCTTTTTTTTATTATAATAATTTATATTATTAATTATTTTTTTATAGTAAATAATATTTAATTTAATACACTTTAAAAATAATATTTCAATTTTTTTTTAAATATTAATTAAATGCTAAGCATGTTAAATCATATAGTAATAAATACAATAAATAAATACTCTTTTAAAAGTTGTTATCGTTGTTGACAAAGATACAGCTGGAAATGACCTTACAAAGAGTTGGAGCTAAGATTTAGTTAGCTCATTCTGTTAACTCCGTTTGGAACACAACTCATCTGAGAAACCACAATACACGTTCTTTGTTGAAAATGACCACTGTATATGGTACCCCTATCTCTCTTGACGTACTCGGTCTTCTTCAGCAGATGCATCTATGTCTACTCAACGTGAATCATGTCAGCTTTGGGATCTTCCACACCTATTATTTGTCCACTAAAACCGTCCTCCAATGTCTCCACAGTCAGTTTCTATCTCCTCTCGTCTTCCATAAACATGTGCTATTTTTGTTGGGCAACTTATTACCTCCTCTTGTCTCCATTTCTGTCTATATCTTCCGTAGACATGTGATATTTTTGTTGGGCAAGTGGTTTTGATTTTTTTCAACGATTGTTTAAAAGTTGAATGCCTTTAAAACCTATTTTATACGAGGGTTTGTTTTATTATTGTTAATATGATTGACATTTATAAAATTTTGGAGGTTACTATTATTAATTATTATATTTATTTATTTTATTATAATCATGTATGTCATTCATTATTTTTTTATTGTGAATAATATGTAATTCAATTTATTTTAATAGAAAATTATTTCAAAAAAAATTAATATATTAATTGATTATTGAGCATGTCAAGTCATTTAGTAATAAATACAGTAAATAAGTATTTTTTTATGATTTATTGAATAATTCAAGTCATTATATTAGGACGTATTATAGGTAAATTACAAGCCAAACCACCCCGCCCCTTCACATGCTCAAACAATTAAAAATTTGTGATGATGTATATGTAATCATACCACCAAAGACAATATGTAAATGTGGACTGTTTCTAACATTTTTCCAATTCTTTAATGATCAATTCAATCTAGAAACACTCTTGACAACCATATGCTTCAAAGCAATGTTAACATCTCAATGTATGTGTATCGAGATATATATTTAAATTAAAAATGTATTTTGAATTAACCTTCCTTCTACATAAATAAAGATAAGTGGATTAAATGATATATGCTTGGCCTTGTCATAACAAACATAAATCATCTTAAAGTCAATACACACATTTTATTTATACCCACATTTTTTTTAAGGCTAATACAATTTAAAATTTATTGGTCATGAGTAAATATTATCAATGCTTGGAAATTTAACCATACAAATAGATATCTATTATATTTTTATATAGAACGATACAATGTGTAATTTATAATTTACGTGAAAAATATATAGTATGCAAATTGTTAAGTCTATAACTATTGATAGCTTGTGAGAATTTTTATGTGTCATATATATTATCAAAACACAAATGTATGTATGTATGTATGTATGTATGTATGTATGTATGTATGTATCCTCAAAGATTTAATACTTTCACAGTCTATATAGTAATAAAATAGTTTTTTTTGGATAAACTATGTCAATTTTTTTTATTTCTCAAATTTTATGATCGCTACAATGCTTAAGGAATGCCAGGTCTATTGTTCTATTGGTAAATTTAATTTTAAGTTTCTTCGTAAGCTTAGTCGTTGAGTAGATATCCCTCCCATGATGGTTACATATTAAATATTTAATACTTGGTAAAACTATATCTTGTCATAGCTTATCCCAAAAAACTATTCTAAACCTCTATCTTGTCAGTTCTTAACCTTGATTACATTTAACTCAATCATAAACAGTTTTAATATAAAGGCATGGACTAGCTGTTACATGTATCTAGTTATTATAATAGTGAGCATGGAAAAATAGGAAAAAATAATTTCATCCCTATTGAATCATATGAAATGTAAATAATGTAAATATTTTGGATGTTGGTTATCTCTCTTTGACCCCTCATGAGTCTGGAGTGTCATATTCTATGCTAAAATCAAATTTTAAGCAAAGATGTGTTAGTCATAAACAAAGTAACTAGGGCTAATTTAGTTCTAAACCTTGATGTATGAAATATATGTTGAATCTTGTTTAGAACCTAATGTGAATGAAAATGTCAAAAATGCTTATGTTTATAATTTTTAACAAAATATAAATGCTAAAAATCATTATCTTTTTACTCTTTTCCTTAATGTAGATATTAAAAATATTATTTTCTTAAAATATAATTGTCCCCTTATGACTTATTTGAATGAAATGTAGAAAATAATGTTGATACAAATGATTGTATTCCCACTCTTTGCTGAAATGAAAATGTCATCAAGGATTTTTTTCCTACTCTTTTTCAAAATTCATATGTTAAAAATTGATTTTTCAAAATATGGTAAGTGGAGCAGGTTTTGTGTGTTGACACACACACACACACACACACACAAAACAAAAAAAATAAAAAATAAAAAATTGGCATTAAAATTCATAGGGCCTTTGAAATAATACTTATGGTCTTTGAAATATTATTTATCTCTTATTAAATATTAGGCTTTGTAATTACCAAAGATAAAGTGCATTCATGTTATAATATATACACATTATAACACATACATACTGCTAAGTATACAAGTGAAAAAATAGAAAGCCATCATATTTTCATGTCATGCAAAAAAATACAAATTTAATTTCATCCATTACACATGCATTTCTCCAAATTCCTCTTTGTTGTTGAAAATTTACATAATATTACTAATGAGTAAAAACGATTGTTAATGACATATTAAATTTTATATTTTGAGTCAAATTTCATTCTGTATTTTTATATTTTCATTGATTAGTTTTTAAATCCTTCATCATTTGGTTCTTACAACCCCTCCATCTCATATGTTAGTAGAATAAATTATGGTAAGTTTAGATGTAGAGAAAACCCCACCAATCCCTCCTAACCCTCTTAAAATTTAACAAGTTCCCCTAGAGAGTCAAGACTATTTGGTTGCACATATAGTGACAAATAAAATATATATTGACTAATTTATTCAGAATTTGAGGGACTTTGGTTCTACCAACCCTCCCTATGTTTCTTTGGTGAATATATTATAATAATTGTTACATGAAGTGTACTCAATGACATTAAACTAATAGATGGGAATTTTATAGGAGACATATAAGTACCATTATACAAATAAACTATCATCTTCTACTATGAGATACACAAAATTAATAAAGGATTACACACACGCACGCACGCACGCACGCGCGCGCACGCGCACACACACACACACACACACACACACACACACACACACACACACACACACACACACACACACACACACACACACACACACACACACACACACACACACACACACACACACACACACACACACACACACACACACACACACACACACACACACACACACACACACACACACACACACACACACACACACACACACACACACACACACACACACACACAGATATATACATACATACATGTGTGTGTGTGTGTGTGTGTGTGTGTGTGTGTGTGTGTGTGTGTGTGTGTGTGTGTGTGTGTGTGTGTGTGTGTGTGTGTGTGTGTGTGTGTGTGTGTGTGTGTGTGTGTGTGTGTGTGTGTGTGTGTGTGTGTGTGTGTGTGTGTGTGTGTGTGTGTGTGTGATTTACTAATCTAAAAACCAATAAATCACATCTATTTTCATGCAAATGCTTCCCAATCAAATGGCACTAATATCAATATACAAAATATTATTTTGGACAAATGGTGGATGATATTTAATCATGTAACTTATAAAAACTACAAGGTTCCTTTATACTTTTTTAGGAAAATATATAGCAATTTTTATCCTCAATAAGATACCTAATTATTTTGATCACTCAAATTTTGAGGCTTGATGAAAAGGATTTACATGGTATAGATATGATGAACATGTTGCAATGTCTAATCATGATGTGAGTGTCCTTATCCAAAATCTAATTCAATTTGTGATAGTCCCCTCTACAATGAGGGAGACTATGGAGATTAACACATTATATACACATAGGGTGCTTATTGAAACCCTCATTTTGTGTACAACACAATGTTCACATATCAAATCTAGAGCAATTGTATATGTGTGTGCTCCAACTAGACCTCATGCTCAACTACACTATTAAATTTCAAGTGTGGCTCTCTATACTAGATGTTTAGAGGAGGATGAATATTTTATGTTGCCTAATTATGGTTTTATTTTCACTTGGATTGATGATGTGATTATGAGTGAGGACTTTTGAGCCATATGTCTTGTTTGGACATTTTAGCCATAACTTTCCAAATATATTTTATATTTGACACATTGAAAATATTTTTATTGGATATTTTAAATTCAAAATACATGTATTTAAGGTAATAACTAATACATATACACATTTTAATAATTTATACATATATTTTTATGTTCCAATAGAAGATAGCCCCATGTATTTCATAGGTACATTCTTATACCATCCAATAACACATATATAGATGTTTCTTTCCCTATGTATACATAAATAAAGGTAACATTTAATGTTTCAATTTTATTATTTATTTTCAATATTATGGTTCATACATATATAGATATGCTAAAATACAAATTATCTTTTATGTTATTTATTTCATGAGTACAATAGAGGATCCTCCATCAATACAATTAGGAGAAAATGTCAACATTGTTTCTATGATTTCATCCTTGTAATAACTTAAAAGGGTATGCAATTTTTTATTTTTTAAATTTAAATATGGATTTTATTTAATTTTTTTCTTAGTAGAGAACCAAATTTAATTTATGAGACTCTATCATCTATGCATGATTTTACAATTACATTTGGTACT
>JARHVA010005202.1:1225000-1276951 GCA_037957365.1 Torreya grandis | reverse complement strand
CTAATATTATTATTTTCATATATGAGATGATATTGACCTTCAGATGGTCAAAAGAATCTAAGAAGGTGAAGAGACTCAGTGTAAAGGTAATTTTATCATTTATAGATTACTATAACAGTTAGATTTTAAGCTGAGTGTATGTGTCCTAACACATGAGTGTAAATAATGGTTTATGTAATAATCCATAGGAAAATATATTTTAAATATTACTAAACTAAATGTTTTTAATGTAGGGTGATGAATGACCTTAGGTACATAGTCATACTCTATTCATTGATTAAGCACCCTGTTTGCATAGTTCAAGTCTAAGTAGGCTCATATATAAGAAGGAATGTGAATGATCCTTATGTTAGGGAGTATGTATAAGCATGAAGAGAAGATAATCTAATAGAATATCCTTTATGGAAACTTAGAACACAAGGGAAATATAACAGACCTCAGTATACTATGGTAACCCCTGTCAATAATGTGGAAACCCTTATTTGTTGTCTATTGGTGAGGTGGAAATAAATTTAGTTTCTCAAAAGAGTGATAAATTATGGATATAATTGAATATTATAATTTTTTGAAAGTTTTTAAATTTTCATGTTTCCATTTTTTAAGTCTGCATACTATTGAAGTGAATCAGTCCAAATATGCTCTACTCAGTCAAGGAAAACAAACCTAATCAAGTAAGGTTTGGTTGTTTTAAGCATATAATGGATGTAACAAGGATTATAGAATATTGGATATGTTTTTACATGTAAAAAAAACTAATTCAAGTGGTTTTGGTCTTTGAAACACTATGCAACTCAATATTATGAATTATTTGTACTCTTAGCCCATGCAAGGGACAAGAAACCCTAGTTTTAGGGTTTTGTTGATATAAAGAGATTAAAACATCAAAAATTGATTAAATTTTGGAATATTTCATAATTATAGGTTATCTAACTGATTAAATTTGTGTGAGTTTGATGTTGTATATATAAGTATGGATTTAACTGTAGTGGTTTTGTATATACATAATTAGTTTTTACAAGAAGGGTATTTTGCAAAGGAAGTGTTAGTTGGAAGGATATCCAAGTCATGAAAATTTATATATGCCTCAAATGGGTATAGGGAGTCTTTATAAGTGATTATTTCTTATAAATAGTATCAATATTAAATTAACCAAGGGAGAACCTCGACAAAGGACTACATTCCTTATGAAGACTTTATGAGCCTCAAGCAAGGAATTGAAGGATGAGGTTAGTGAGGACTTATATAAAGATGGAATAGGTATAAAATTATTTTATAAGACCATTTATCCATTTAATTTTTTGTCTTCAAAATAGAGCAAGATTTTAGTTTTGAAGCTTAAGTGTCTGGGCTAACAAAAAGCTAGTGGAAGCATGAAGAAAAGTTTGTGGAAGAGATGAATGGAAGAAGATAAATAATGTATGGATAGAGTTAAATTCCATCAAGGAGGACCTTATAGATTTACATGTAATAATTACTAAGTAAAATAGGTTTTTGAGCCTAAAGAGTCAAAGGAAGAGATTGATTGCCAAAGAAGATTCAAGATAATCCTAAACATTGAATGAGACCTTTGATAAGGATAAAAGTTTGAAATGATTGTTTCAAGAATTATCCCCATGCCTCTGCATCAAAATCCAAGATAACTATTTCTATGTGGATAGGACATAATTTTAAATTTGTAAAATTGGGGTGACAAGTGCTATGTTAGATTTTTTTGGCCAAGTCCAAAACTTGGAGTAAATAGGTAACCAAAAATCCAAGGCTACTAAAGACCAAAAAAATCACATAAATAAACCTTAAAGAAGAAAAAAAACTCACCACGTCAAACAAAGGATACATGTCAAAACAAATGGTAATAACATATCAATGTAAAATCAATAACAATCCTTATACAAAGATGGGTAAGAAAAAATGGTAAAACAACATTGATGAGTCAGTAGTAACAATCCTTACTCAAACATCAATGTAAAAAGGTTCATAAAAAGGGAAACACCATTAATGAGTGAGAATTAAAAATCCAACCTCACTCAATAATGGAAAAAATACAAGAAAGTAGAAATGGACTCAGGTGTCCAAAAAAAGGGTGGTATAATAATGAAAAATGGAAAAATAAATCAAGGCACATCTAGAAATGTAAAGTCATGGTGTAAAGAAAGTAATCCATAATTTCTAAAACATGTTATTTTATTTTAAGGATAGATAAAAATGAAACAAATTCTAGAATGTTTTTAACATGTGAATAAGAAGGAAGTATAGAATAAGGAAAATGTATTTAGAATCACATATGTGTATCAAGGGAGGAAAATGAAATGGGTGAAGGGGATAATGAAGGAAAAACCAAGGTAGAGAAACTCTTTATCAAAGTCAGGACACTCAAATTAGGTTTGTCAAAATAAGAGGACTATCGATATTAAGGAATGTTAAGAACTTCTCTGAGCCACATAAGTCTTAGGTCAACAAATGATGTATGTAGATCATCTCATGAAGGTGATATGCATGAAAAGTAAAATGGACACACCTTCCCATAACATGTTTCCCATTCCTCAGAACCCTTCACAGAGCCATCAATTTACTACAAATATTGGGTACTTGTGTGATAAATTAGGTATCATCATAGATTTTATTTAGTTATCCTATTCCAATTTACCAGGCAATTTTACCCCAATGGACCTTGGCTCTACTATGAGGCCAACTATGAATTTTAGGCTTCGATTGAAAATAAAAGATGTGCTAGTAATCATGTATTTTGGTGTTATTTTGACTTTTGAGATTTGTATATTGATTTTTTTATATCATTTCCTTTTGTTTCAAATTATTTGGATTTTAACTTTCTTGATGAATTTTTTATATTCCCCCTCCATATGGATTTGGAAGACCAAACATAGGTGTTAAAGGTGACTTTCATTTGAATACTTGGGACTTGGTTTCTAAGAGAGAGAACCCACAAAGCATGATGTCTAATAATATCATAAATTTATTTAAAATAAAAGTGTTATCTTGACTTCAACCTCATTTTATCCAATGTGGAGTGAAAGGAAAGAAAATCAAGAGGAATGTAACATGAAATAATTTGAATTGCATCAAATCATAAAAAATGTGATAAAGGGGAAAAAGGGATACAATTATAATAAACTATGATTCCTTATCATAATAATTAGGGAAATGTGTGAAAACATGTTAACATAGGATTGTTATACAAATTTAATCTATCAAAAGAATCAAAATCTAAAGCTGAGAACAAAGGTCAAAAAAACGTAACCATTGCAGAACACATTATAGACAAGGAATGAAAAGATAGTGATTTTATGAGGAAGGCTAGGTCCTATCCTTGGTCTTACACTGCAACTCATAAAAGAGAAACCAACAAGGGTGATAAAAAGTATTGGAAAATTAAATGGGATAAGAAAATGATGGTATTTGTGAGGAAGGCCAGGTCCTATACATGGTCTTATATTACAACTCATAAAAGAGAAAACCAAAGGGTGCCAAAAAGTGTTTAAAGTTATGAAAATAAAGAGGATAAAAGTACATCATGAGGAAGACTAGGTCCTATCTATGGTTTTACAATGCAACTCATGAGAAAAAGGGAAACCAAAAGACCAAAACGAAGGACTAAGGTTTGTAAAAAGGGATGACTATTGTAGAGGGTGAGACCCATGTAAATAACATGAAAAAAGTGTTAGATAAATAGCATATATAAATCAAGAAAATAAGGGAAGAATTAGCCAAAACACTTCTTGAGGAATTACATGTTGGTGGGTTCTTTAAAAATATTGCCTTCATTATTTTAAAAGGTGATAGGTACTTGGACCAAGAATATCTTTGACTAAATAGGAGCCCCACCATTTTCTATGAATATTTACCTTATTTTCCATGAGTGTAGTATAATTTAAGGATAATATCACCAACATTAAACATGTGAACTTTTTAACATTTGTTATGTTTTTTGGTAATACGGTCCTTGTATTGGTGATTGTGTTGAAAAGTAGAAAGATGATATTCATCAAGAAGATCAAAAACATGAATGTGATCTTCACATAGTTATTCATTGGGTATGATTCCATGAGGAGATATCTAAATAGAGGTAAGATCAACTTCTAATGGAATGACTAACTCAAAACCATAGACTAGAGAGTGGCTTTGACCCAATGGTAGTATGTATGCTAGTGCAATAGGACCAAAGATCAAGATATAGATGAAGGTGATAATTTTTGTGGGTTTCATGAATTATCTTTTATAAAATTTTATTAATAATGTTTTTAGTGGCCTTATCTTGGCCTTTACATTATAGATGATAGGTGTGGAAAATTTACTATTGATTTTAAATTTAGCACAATGTTGTTTGACAACTTTATTTTTAAAATTAACACCATTGTCTAAAATGATATTATGAGGGACACAAAAGCATAAAATGATTTGATTAAGGATGAATTTGGAGATGGTGGTACCAGTGACATTAACAAGGGGCATAAATTTGACCCATTTGGTGAAATATTCAATGGTTTTGATTATAAAGACATGCCCATCTTGAGATTGAGATACTTTTTCAATAATATCTAATCCCCACATGGAGAATGTCCAGGGAAATTTGATAGTTTGAAGATCAAATGGAGGTGAATGAATTAGATCATCATGGAGATGGAAAGGACTACACTTTTTATCAATTTTGATGGCATATTTTTCAAGAGTGGGCCAAAAGTATCCCATACATAGGAATTTATGGGATGTAACATGTTTTCTACAATGACCACTACAAATACCCCCATGTGCTTGATCAAGTTGAGAATAAAACTCATTTTGAATAACACAATAGATCAAGTTAACTTCAATATTATGATAATAAAGGATGTTATATAAAAATATATACTTAAATCTTGTTTTTGATTGAGAGTATTTTCATGGAATTCCAGGTTTGGAAGATAAGTTTGATGTTCCAAAAATTTAATGATGTCTTTGTACCACAAGATTTATCAAATGGTGACAAATTTAATGTGGAAGATATGTGAGTCTTGTGGTTTAATAGAGGATGGATATTTTATTATTTGGATAAGAAAAGTGGTATAAAAAAATAACTCGGTGTGGATGAAAAAGAGATCTTGAAGAAGCAAGGGAATCCACAATAGAATTTTGATCTTGAGGTATAGGCTTGATAGTGAAAGAAATGAAATATTTTACAAGAGTGGCTGAAATTTGATGATGATAATGAGATTATCACTTTTTCATTATTAATCACCATTAACTTGGTGTCAAATGAGTTGAAAATCACCAAAGGAATGTAGGTATTAGATATCTAAATCAAGAGCAACTTTTATGCCTAATATTAGAGATTCATACTCTACCATGTTACTATTGATGTCAAATGTTAAGTAAAAAAGCTAAAGGGATTATTTTCCAAAGAGGACTGGTAAGAATGAAACCTGCCCTAGCTCATTGAAGGCATTTATTACCATCAAATTGAAGGGTCCAAGTATACTCATGTATATCAACATTAATTTGAGGAAGTTCTTTGATAAATTATTTTGGTTTATTAGTATTAGGGAGGATAGTTGATTCATTAAGATTATTTTCTTCCAAATCAGTAGTGAAGTTATGTAAGTAATATTTAAGAGATATGGATTGGTTGAGACCTTCAATATAGAGAATATTGTCACTAGGAAGACTATCTTGAAGGTGATCAATAGTAGGCACAAGAGCTACAATAGGTTGATTAGCTATGATTTGTCCCTTGATAGATTTTTTAGTGACAACTCAGAGAGTAAATTCCATGACAAGGACCATCCATTTGCCAATTATATCACCAAGAAAAAAGGATTTGGATAAAAAGTGATGAAGAGGGTCATAATGAATGATGACATAAGTAGTCTGGTACATCATATAATGTTAAATTTTTTGATCTATAGAATATATGGTGAGGTAATCACATTTATCTTTTGTGTAACATTTCTCATAATGAATGAGGCCTCAGCTAATATAATAAATGGCATACACTCCTTTGGTATCATTTTGTTGAGAAAGCATTGCCCTAACTGATATGGATGTGGAAGAAGTATACAAGATTAAAGGTCAATCATTTGAAGGAGGAAAAAGTGTAGGTTGGTGAAGCAATGATTATTTCATGTTATCAAATGATTTTTGAGAAGGATCTATCCATTCTAAAGCATTACCATTCTTAAGAAGAGAATTGACAAAAGTGGATATGGTAAGCCACTTTAAAGATGAATCATCTAATTGCCCAAAGTTTGTCAAGATAAGTGTGAATGTTTAGAATGTAATAATGGATGGGCATGTTGATGATAGAAATAATCTTGGTAGGGTCAACATTGATGCCATAGAGAGATTAAGAATCTTAATAATTTACCAAATGTGATACTTTGTATGGATTTAGTCTAAATTTATATTTAAGAAGATGGTCAAAGATTATGGTAAGATCAAAAAGATGAGTCCTATGACTTTTAGACTTAGCAATGAGGTCATCCACATAGGTTTTTAAAATTTTATGGATAATATCATGAAGATATGAGTAATTTCCCATTGATAAGTGGATCTAACATTTTTGAGGCCAAAGGGCATTTAACATAGTAATAGGTGCCCCTTTCTATGGTGAAAGTTGTCTTATGTTGGTCCTTGGGAGCAATGTGAATTTGGTTATAGCCTGAGAATCCATCCATTAGTGATAACATTTCATAACTAGCTATGGAGTCGATAAATAAATCTATTGAAGGTAAAGGCAAATTGTCCTTGGGACAAGAGAGATTAAGATTACAAAAATCAATGTAGATGTGAATGACCATATTGACATTTTGACAGACAATAACTATATTAGAAACCCATTCAAAATAGTCTACTAGTTTGATAAATTTATCATTTTAGAATTTTGATATGTTAGAAACCCATTTCATTGATTTATATGCATAGGTTTAGGATTACGATAAGTGATGATATTTTGCACCATAATGCTAGGGTCAATACATAGTATGTCCTCATAGGAACAGGTGAAGATCTCATGATATTTATAAAAAAATAGATTAAAATTATCATGTTTAGTAGATTAGAGTTTGTGATAAACTATAATTGGTTGAGGGCATCATAGATTGCCATATTTAATGTGAGTAGTTTCTTTGATAAGCATAACATTACCATCTTGTAAGTGGTATGGTGAATTTGGTAAAGAATAAATTGGGTTAGCATTATGATCAATTATAGTGATGAAGTTTTTGAAATAAGGGGCTATCTTTTTTAAAATTCCCAAGTTTGTGCTGGTTCCAAGGAAGTTGAGGTTCTCAAACATAAAATAATTTAAGAATAGTTCCATTGCTAGGAAAAGTGGGAAGAAGACCATAATACTCAACATCTACTTTGAGATCAAGAATTTTATTACCATGGTGATCATATTTAGAATGTATCTAATGGAAATATATGGCCTTAGAATATAGTGTAATCTCAAGAGTAGATAGATCAAAGGATATTGGTAGATCATTAGTTTCTTTGAAGGGAGACAGATAAAATGTAATGATGGGATCTATAGGTGGTAAATAAGATGAAATAATCTCTATATGTTTAGAAGGTATGATTTTTAATACCACCAAAGGAGTATCAAGAAATGTATAATTAATAGGAGGTACATGGCCTTTAGGATATAATTCATGATCCATGAAAATGGTATGAACATCCCAATTGAAATCATGTATTTGAGCTAAGGTTTTTTGATAATTTTGAACATCTAAGCCTCAATATTGAGCTTGGACCATGATGTAGTTATCATCATAGGTTGGATAAATGGCACATGATTGAGATTTAGGGGGAGTTTTATAATGTGAAATCCCAATGTTACTTAATTTATGTGGAGACATGATAAGAGGATCTTGGAATAATTTGGCCACTTTATAATCATTATAAGTGAAGGCATATTTTGGTAAAGAAGGATCCTGAACATTATATGGAGGGGGAAAATAAATTATCTCATTAGTGAGAGGAATAATGTGATTATGAGGTAATAAGGAAAGAGGAAGCCACCCTGAGATATAAGGAGGTAGCTTCATAGTGTTGTAAGTATGTTTCAAGTCATTAGGTTCATCATCATCTGAATCAGTAAGAGTGAGTTGTAAGTTATGATTGACGTTGATGAACTTAGGTAAGGGATAACTATTAATTTTAGGGATGGTAGGGATGCAATATTGATATTTTATATTAGGAAGTTTAATACTCCAAGGGTTGGGATCAACCTCATGCTTATACTATTTTCCATTATGTAATAATTTGATGCATTTTCTAATAGAAGAAGTGATGACCCTAATTCCATGAGTCCAAGGGTGACTGAGGAGTATGTTATAAGATAAGGTCAACTCAAGGACAATAAATTTAATGTGAATAGTCTTAGGTCTGATTGTTAGGGGAAGACAAATATAACCAATTTGCTTTTAATTAGTTTTATTCGATCCACAATAGGTAAGGTAGGTTTACTTAAGATGATACTTGTTATAACCAAGTTGTTAGATAAGCCACAAATATGCCACATTAATACCAAGGCCTTCATCAACTAAGATTTTATGGATAAGGATAGTATTACTGGCTATTTTGATGAATAATGGTAGATCATCAACACAAAAAGGATTTCATCATTAATCATGTCATCATCAAAGAATTCAATAGAAAATTTGGAAGGACTTATAGTTTCAATGGTATGTACTTTGGTAGGTTGAGGCTCCATAGACGGTGGTTCTTCACCTATAAAAGATGGATCTTCAATTTATTGTAATTATTGTATAAGGAAATTGTGATGATAAGGGGATGTATGAACTAAATCCATAATGAAATATTGCAAAGCATGGTGTTAAGTTCTTAGAGAAAGTTTAAATGAGATTTAGAGGAAAAACCAATGTGATTTTTAGAAGATAAGGTAGATTTTAAAGGAATGGAAGTGGTTGGGGGTTCTGAAGAAGGAGGTGGTTACTTAGGGGCTTCTTAAACTCAATGAATGGTTTTAGTATCTTTGAGAAGTTGTTCCTCCAAATATGGTTTCTTAGGTTTTTTGACAAGATGTTTGTGAGTTAGTTTTTGAAAATAATTGACCTTACCTACCTTAATATATTTAGAATTGTTGTAAAATTGGTCATAATTAGCATAAATAACACAAACATCATTGGTATTTTGTTGATTATTAGTTATGGAAAGATATTTTTAGTTATTATAAGAATAAGCTTTCGAAGTTTGTCATTTTTGAGAAGAAATATTGTGCTCTTGATAATGAAGGTTGATCATGGCTTTGTGATTAAAGGAATCTCCAAGCATTTAAGATACAAAAAAAATAGTAAGCCTTATAAAATATTCATGGGAATGACCAATTTTGGCATGGAACCAAAAAAATTGAATAGGGTCATACCATTTAGGAGAACTATTAGGATAAGTAAAAGGTTTAAAGGGTGGTAACAATTATTTCATTTTCTACATAATGAGTAGTATGTGAGAATATCAGGTAGCATTGGCTTTGGAAACTCTTGGTTTGGTTTGAGGAGTATTGCTGATGATAGCATTAGTAAATGTTTGAAAATATATTTTAAGGAATTTAGTATTAGGTTCAAATTTCTTCATGAGAAAGTCTTGACATTTAGATTTCTCAAGAGGTTCATTAAGTGTTTGGAGAGCAAAAGTGTGAACCTTATATTATAGGTAACTATTTAAATCAATTATAAATATTTTAAACAAATTATCATGAATCATGTTATGGTTAGATTTATGGGTCAGATATTTCCATCATTTGATAAAATCATGAGCTTATTTGGTGGGAGATTGTTTAGCATTGATGAAATTACTAAGGCAATTTTTGGGAAGATCATTATGTTAAAACTCTTTAACTAAAGGATTTAATAAATCCTTAAGTTACCAAAAGGAATGTTGGGTAATTTGGTTGTACCATTCCAATACATCACCGGTGAAGGTTTTAAGTAGAAGTTTAGTTGTGGTGAATGTATTAATTTGGATCCACTCTTTATAAAGATTGCCAATGGCTTGGAGAAAGGATGCAAGGTCATTAGTATCCTCATACTTGATAGTTGGAGATATGTTACCAATATAAATAGACATATAAAAGGGAGCTAAAGGATCATTTTGAATATTTTAAATCATTTTGTTATTCATGATAGGTTGAGTAATGACATTTCTTGAGGCATATCTAAGAGGTGGAGGAATAAAATTGGGCTTGGCTTGAGGATTGATAGTTGAAGTTTGATTATCCATAATGATCAAATGATGTTGTAGTTGCATCATTTGAGAGGTGTTAGAAGTTTTCATTATGTTCATTTATTGTATGAATTGTGCAAGGAGTTGAGTCATATTAATAGGTGGTTTGGTGTTTATAGGAGAAATCCCTAAATTAGTATTAGGGGGAGGGTTATTAGAAGATTGATTATTAATAATATTATTGGATATAATTATTTCAATTGTTCCCACGTTATTTTTAATAATTTGAAGATGGGAACTATCTTGATAGGTATAAAAAGGATCTGATCCACCTAATTCATCTTGAGGTATGATTTGAACCATGTTACAATCTATAGATGAAAGAGGGGAAGAGGTACTCCAAGAGTGAGGGTTATTTTGGGTGTAAAAGAGAGGAAAAAATGAACATCCCATATAGTATCTAAATGGATATAAGTTATCTAAAAATATTATGGTAGGGGACTTCATGATGACTTGAGAAAAATAAACAAAATTCTAAGGAAATAAAAATAGATAACTGAGTTAGATAGACAAAATAGGCAATAAGGGTACAAAGTTGATTGGGTCAACCTAGTATTAAAAAATGTGGGGGGGGGGGGGAAGTTTGATAAGATTATAGATACAAATAGATTTGCCTAGTACTATAATTAGATTGGGAAAAGAGATAGTGTTGATTAGGTTGACTTAGTATTATAGGCAAGGAGAAAATTAGTTTATAAGAGATTGTGCCAAATAGAATGACAATTTGCTTAAATAGGGGAAACATATTGCAATATATTTTGAAGAACGAAATGAAAAGAAAAACATAAGTAATTTGGTCAATAATAATGATCTAATTGAGGCACATAACATAAAACATTGCACTAATGTTGGCCAATGCAAGTTTTTTTAATACAACATACAGTGAGCAAAGAGTAAGCAACCAACTAAAAAGTAAATGCTAAGTAAGTGGTTATCTTGAATATTGTTAGATTATTATAAAGTGTTATGTTAAGTGTGATAAGGAATTTTTATGAAATTAGAGAACTATAAAACATTATATGGATGGTTTCAAAATGTTTTAGCTGAAAGGGATTTGTGTTGGCAATGGTACTGGCTTAATATTGGGGATTGTTGACCAAATTTGACTTTTAGGTCAAATTAGGGCACCCCTAGGTAAAAAATTAACTTTTATGTGTTTTATGGGTCTAATAAAAATGTCACAAGGTATTTTATAGGTTAATTAATGTCATTTAATGTTATACTAGCCTTGGTCCTTAGTCATTTTAGTCTTTTTTGTCATTTTGAGTCATTTTGAGGCAAAAAAGGAGCATTTAATGAGTTATGAATATTTATTGGGAAATTGAAATTATAAAAAAGTTTATGTCAAATTCCATGTGTCCTCAAATGTCTTAATCAACTATTGGTAACTAAAAGTGATAGGTGCTTCAGAAGAAAGATCAATTTTCTTAGGGAAAAAGGTGAGTTTGGCACTTATACAGAGCATGGGGAAGTGTGCCACATGGGATAAGATCATGGTATGTATATTCATATTACTTGAGCTTATTTCCAAATTTTAATTTCTCTATAATTTCCATTTTTATCCCAAAACTATTCTACTCCTTTTTCACCCTTCTTGGCAAGCAAAAGTAGTCTTTAGGTTTGTACTTGGTATGGTTAACATGAGAGGTTTCAAGAAAAATTATATTAGGGGTATATTATAAACTAAATAAAATTAAATTTTATATTTTTTTATAGATTAATGGTTGCATGAGCTTTATGAATCATTCCTAAGAAGTTGACCTTTCAAATCTACTTATTAATTTGTGTGTCCTATAGGTTTTTCCTTACTTTGACCATGTCCATACAAACTAGTTGCTAAGGTTGATTATATATGATTTTATATTCCTTATCTAATTTTAAACATTATTTTTTTCCTGTTTTAAATTTATTTGATGAGAAAATTATCTTAGGTTCATATACTGGTCTCATATGGCATGATAGATAGGTTTCCACAATTTTATGGATGTTCATGCTTGTTCACAGATTTTAGTGGGTTATGTTAGTGTAATTTATATGTTTTAAAGGTTATCTTGACTCCCACCCCTTCACATTTCATCCTCTTTATACAAGAAATGTTTCATGGTTTGCAGTCATACACTACACATACACACAGTCTGCCATGACAGTGTTCACCTACAAATGTCTACAAGGAAGAATCAAGGTTTTGAAATGGTTTTTAAAGTATTAATTATGATAATCAATAATGTGAATAATTGGATAAAATTATAGGTCTGTTCATGAGTTAAAACACAACATTCATTGCCTATATTTTGTTTGCTACCTCCATATCACTCAAGGTATAGGTACAGGTTGTCCTTATGAAGAATCTAGTTGCTGAGAGAGGTATATGAGCTTACCAAGGTATTTATAATAAGGAAAGTATATTTGGAATATTTTTATAAGGCATAAAAATCATTGAAGCTCACAATCATGCATACTATTTGAGGACTCTTTACTACCTATACTTTAAAATACCCACCTACTTATAGGTGCTCATAGAGAGTTGAAAGATCATCATGGTGCATTGAATCAAGTTTTAAGCTCATTCTTGGGATCATAGTAAGATAAAATACCATGGAATACCTCATTATAAAGACTAGACTACTAGACAAGTGAATAATTAACCTCAAACACAAATGATTGAGTTTTGGACCCATTGTCCATAAAGCATGAAAATAGAGTTCCAAGCCTTTCTAGTGATATATTAAACTAGGGTTATGAAGTGTTTTTAAAATTATAAAGGTTCTTACATAATATCACATACATAATAAAATATCTAGGAAATGTTTGAGGGGAAAATGATCAGAGGAAGGCAGAGGTTGAGAGTCCTAAAGTTGCCTACAAAGATACTCAATTCATGTAGTGTTCGTCTACAGGTCTAACCCAAATGAGACCTCTGTTCACCCAAAAATAAAAAAACTAGACCATGTCATTAAGTGAATGGTATTAAATACTAAAAATTACATTCATGATAAAAATTATCATTGGTATATGTGGATTTGAGTTTTTAAAGGGCCTAATCTATACTTACAGGTGTCTACTTCAAAAAGTGTGCCCCTGCAACAAGACAAATAAGCAGTGAACTAAACTTGATGTCTTAGGAGCTGTTTTATTCCATCCAAGATAAATATAAGCATGAGTAGATTTTTCATAACCTCAATGTTTTAAATATATTCTCTCCATACCATGTCTAGGCTAGATTTCACCTCATGACACCTATATGAATTAAAGAAGGTAAGGGTTCTCAATCAAAAAGGTAGAACATAGTTTAGTGATTTCAAATTATAGGTAGGGGTATATAGAAGTTGGAATGATGAAAAAAAAATTGATCACATTAATTTTAACCATGTTGACCTAAATTAAACCTTAGCAATGTAAACCAAGCCTTCATAGGTTCCTTAAGACCCTATGAGCACCTACAACCATTATATGTGACTATGATGTAATTGTGAGCAATTTGAGGGTTTTGATTTGTTAGAAGTACTTAGGATTCAAAGTAATGAGACAAAACAAGTGTGTTATGATTCAAGGAGAATCTATTTAGGTTTATAACATCCTTCTCAAGATAAATGGTGACAAGAAACATAGAGGTTTTATTGTTGAGTAAGACGAGCAAGGTAACCAGTTTTGACTAGGCAGAGAATATGAAGAACATGTAAAGTTTGGAGGGATGGTTAAAGGGTATAAATTACTCATATAATTTAAAATATCCTCATGAAAATATCATTATGGAAAATATGAATGGAAAGGAGCTCAAAATAAAAGTTATAGTCCACTGTTAAAAAATCTTGCACAGTCCATCATAAGAGTCTATATTGGATTTTAAGAAGGTTGAAGGGTCAAATGACCCAGTAGAAGACTATTTTTTTTTAAAAATTTTGTATTAAATACTTATATAAACTATTAAAATATCCATTATTTTCTTAGGAGGTAGGGGAGTTCCCTCTATTTGGTCTCAGACAAAGGGCACTCCCTTCATGTGCAATTGACAAGTTTTGGAGGAAAGTAAGTGATATGGTGAACTAGATGCTAAGGAGACCATTTTAAAAAGTATTTAAAGATTAATTACATAAAATATATCATGGGAAACCAATCATAAAGGAAGGAAACTAAATCCAGAGGTCTAAATTTTTAAGGTTGTAGTCAGACCTAGTAGGCATGGTTATGCCTAGAATCCAAACAAGAGGTCACTTTCACTTTTAGACCTAAGTGGGATTTTAAAATAATGGGATAATGTTTTTAGGATCATATAATAAATTTATAATCTTATGTAATTCAAGGAAATCAAATAGGAAGGTCTCAAACACTAAAAGTTGTAGATAGGCTACAACACCAACATTAGGTCTAGTGTCCAAATGGGGGGTCTTCTAGACTTATACCATGAGATAAGATATATAACCAATTGAAACATGTTAAAAATGTCATTATAGGTATGTTAAATCTTTCACATTTCAAATAAATCATCAAGGTCACTTTTGGTTTAGAAACTAACTCAGACTTGTAAAGAAAAAGAAAACAAGCTCGATAGGTCAAATTCAAAAGCTCATATATTTCATGAGGCCTTTTATGGATTAAAAATGAGTTTATATGTGTTATAAAGGTTATTTAAAATCATCCTTGTTTAATTTTTTTGCATGTTGGATGTCAAATCTTTATGAACAAAGCTTAAGAGTCAAAATAGGCCTAAAACCCTTGCAAACCCTCATTCAAGACCTGATTAGATAAATGAAGATAGAGATGCATTATAATGGAATATTTTGAACATTAAAGTTATTTTAACTTGCATATTACTCACTCAATATCCCTTCCATACTTTTTAGTTGTATAGAATTATATAGACAAGGTACAAAATAGGCTTTTTTTGATAGTTTTATGCATTGTGTAGACTACAAGAGGATTTTGAAGATGAAATCAAGTTTGGAGGGAATATTAGGAATTTTAATAAATATATATGGTAATTTAGTTTCAATAAAAACCTCTTAAGTTTCCAAACAATATCTCTCATCTCAGCATGTCAAAACTCAAATATTGGACAAGCTAGTGAGAAGGGTGGAAAACTTCAAGAGGTGATTTTAAGGTGTCCCTAATACTTATAGAGCCATTGAAGATATTGATAAATTTAATACACCCT
The DNA here is from genome assembly GCA_037957365.1 of Torreya grandis. Lineage (NCBI taxonomy): Eukaryota > Viridiplantae > Streptophyta > Pinopsida > Cupressales > Taxaceae > Torreya > Torreya grandis. The sequence goes on along the minus strand of JARHVA010005202.1, from coordinate 1,261,566 downwards.
TTTAAATTTATTTTCATGTGAAATTAAATCCAAATTTGTGGCCATGTATGCAGGGTGCATGAAGAGTTTTTTAGATTGCAGATGATGATAGCTCTTTTCTAGATGATTCCAGATGACCAAGCATATAACCAATGCATGAAGTCACATGTCTAAAATCCATCACATGCATTCCAATCATTAGATATATCACTAGGAAATTTTGGGATTTTAAAATAAGGCTAATCATGAAGGCAATATTTCTGAGCCAATTAAAGGAATTTCATTCCACTTTGTAAGAGTTTGATGACTTGGATGGGCACTTGTGCTTTCTCAACTTATATGGTTCATCCCACATCCTCTTCCCATGAAAAATTAAACAATTATGTCATCTAAAAATCATCCTTGTGACCCTCTCTCTCTCTCTCTCTCTCTCTCTCTCTCTCTCTCTCTCTCTCTCTCTCTCTCTCTCTCTCTCTCTCTCTCTCTCTCTCTCTCTCTCTCTCTCTCTCTCTCTCTCTCTCTCTAGTTATATAAGAACTAGCCATTTTTGCCATTATAACTTATGTTCCACCAGAGTATGGTGAAGCCTTGCTCATTTACATACCATTTTATCAATAAGAATAATAATTTTCACCTCTTATTGACTATTATTAGTGTGTCTTACTTGATATTTAGGTCTTTCTTAGTGAAGATTATGGATTTCTTAGCATGTTGTATAATTCTTGCATCCTATTTGTAGTTGGAAAGCTTCTTCTTATAGGGCATGTGAAGTGTTCTAAGAAATGTCAAGGATTAAGTGAGCTATTATATTAATTATTTCCATTAAGGGACTCTTTTATAGTCCTCTTATCTTTGCACATTCATTCATAACCTCATAATGTAACATTGATGTGAGAAGATTCAGATTGAAGGAGTGTATGTTTGGTTAGTCCTTTGTTCTCATGTGTAACATGTTTCTAGTTGGAAGTCGTCATCTTATTTGGTGTATCACCTCCCTTAGAATAGTTTGATTTTAGTGATATATCTCCCTCCCCCCCAAAAACAAAAAAAATTCAGGTATAGTTTCAATCCAAAGTGGTACATCAAGGGAGCTAGTCCTATATAGAGATTCACCTCATCCTTAGGCTACCCACAAGACTAGGGGTGTTTCCATTGTGCCACTTGGATGAGGACATACTAGACATATCCTCAAAGGGTAAAAATCCAAGTTACAATAAGGCCTATCCCTCACTTCAAAATCCCACAATGATAAGGTTGTTGGGTGCTTTTTCAATAAAGACCATTAACTGCATGTCAATATTTGGATAGAAAACCAAGTCAACTTCCCCCTTGGTGATTAAATCCAAGAAGGTAGGCCTTGGGTAGACAAATGTTTAAATTCATTTTAAAATTGTTTGATTTTTTAGTGTGTGCAAGAAAGATAAAAATAGTGTAACTAAATGGTATATTGAAAAACTACCTAATTAGACTATATGATATACTCTAAACATGTAAACAACTTAAAGTGAAAGTGTGAATTAATTACTAACATATAATTACTAATTACCAATTTAAAACATAGTATATATTTGGTTTAGATGATATTATATGCAAACATTATAGAACATAGTTGATAGTGTTGCTACTATACTATAGAAGCTAAAGTCTATAAGAACTAAGTTGACTAGGTCAACCTAGTCTTTCAATCAAAAAACAAAATATAGAACTAGGTTGACTAGGTTTACCTAGTTTTCTATATGATGGTATTTTAAATACTACCAAATTTATAAAACAAAATTGTAAGGAAGAACTAAAATGAAAGAGAGAGAGAGAGAGAAAGGATCCTTGGTGGGCTGGAGGATGCTAAGGAATGTGAAATTTCTATTAAAGTGCCTTGAATATTACTTACAAAGGTTACCAATTATATCAACTGGGTCGATCTAGTTCTATAATGCCCTATTTATTGAAGACTATCAAGATGACTGTATTGGCCTAGTCAACTTGGTTTGTTACCTAGAAGCTATCTAGAGTACTATGTCGACCTATTTAACCTAGTTTGTTATTCTCGAACTAAAGAAGAGTATTATGTCAACCTATTCAATCCAGCAACCTATATCTAATGAATAACTACATAGAAATAATAAAGTCATTTTGATGTGATTGTTTTTTAAACCTACACATAAAACTTAAAACTATACCGACCAAGTCAACCTAGTATCGTAAATATAGAAAAATAATAAATAAAATGATAAAAAAATGAAAAATGAGAAAAAAAACCTGCAAGGGTTAAATTCAAACCAATTTCACTAGAATATATGCAATCAAAAATTCATCACATCTACAAATCAATCCCTTCTTAGATAAGATAGATCCTACTTACACTTCTAATTGATGATAAATTATTTAATAAAAAACATGACTAATATAAAGATTTGCTAGACCTGATTAGGGGATATTTTACTATAATAAGATCATTTGGGATGGTTCCAAAGCTTCCAGTCAAGAAAAATCACACAATAACCCTAACTAAGCCCTATATTTTCATATTCACTATACTAATAACAAGTAAAGCAAAGAAATCTAATCTAGTGATCACCAAAGCTTGTGGCACAATATGGGGTCTAGTAAACAAATGAAAATAAACATTCATAAGATAATCCTAATTAATATATGTATAGGTAAGACCATAATGTATGGAGAAGAAGAGTAATATTATTCAAAATCCATTACTTATGCTAATTCTATCTACTAAAGAGAGGATCAAAGTTAGATATACTTACCTAGAAGATGAACTCATTGAGACTCAATCTCTCCCTTGAACAAAGGTTCTTCACAATAGTTTTTTTTTGGTTTCTAAGGATCACTATACAATCCAAAACATCCAAGAATTCTACACAAGATAAGATTATATAAGTAGAAACCCTAAGCTAAGAATCATCAAGTAGAATGGTGGAAGAATAGATTATAAAGAAGTGAAAATAAATAATAACTCTTGAGTTATCTATAATAATGATGTAATAGATGTGTTTATATAGGAATATCTAACCCTAAACCCTTCCAAAATATTTGGCCAATAGGGTTGACCTAATCAACCTAGTATCATTATTTATAAAATAACTCACTAGGTCATGGGCTAGGTTGGCCAAGAGCTAACCTAGATCCTAAATGTGTTTTGCCAATAAGAGTACAAGGTCAACCCAGTCAACCTAGTCATATAAACTATTAAAACTGGTTTTAGGTTAGGAAAATGGGTGACAAAAGTGGTAAAATACTAGAGGAATGTGTAAAAGAGGAGTAATAGGTTTGGGGAATGTTTTAAGAGCTGGTTGGATTGATAATAAGTGGTAATAAGGGACAATAATACTATGAAGCACTAATGGTCTACCCACCCCTTTATCATTTCACCCATTATGTCATGCACTTAGAGATATTGAGATTTAATGGGTTCTTGTAAGATATAAAGCATCAATATTTGATAAAAGTTGAAAATATTGTGTTTATACACTATGCACATGTCTTTGTATTTAGGATTTTTTACACTAGAATTTTTCTCATTTATTTATTATATGTTTATTTAAACATTAATTTATAATAATATTTCCATGGAGGCATGTAATTTATATTTTAATCTTATGCATTATATGAATTATATATTATCACTTTAGCAGGGTACATTACTTGAATGCCTTATCTTATTTCATTAGGTTGGGAATTTCATGTCCTTAGCACCATTTACATCTTGACATTTCTAGAATTTAGAAAATATTATTTACTTGAAAATATCTTCCACATTAGTGTACATGACACATAGTTACCTATCAAGGAAATTATACCCACACTATTTTTCTACATACAATTAGTACTACATATTCTTAACTTCAAACTATTTGATCTCTGCATTACAATCAATATGATGGTTATAACTACTACATATTTATTTCTTTGATAACTTTAATAGTTATTTGTATCGTATATCATGATATCTCAATTTATACTATACTTTGGGACCTATATTTGATATATGTCTTGTACTATTACATAGAAAATGATTCTCAATATAATATTCATGCATAATATCAATATATGATTATCATGCTTGATGATTATATATCTCATATATTTATCATTAAGGGGTAGAAACATTAAAAAAATGGAAATTTTTGAAATGTTTAAAAACATTAACATAATTTAATTTTTATTTTTTTTTAGAATTTAAGTTTTCAAAAACATTAATAATGTTCAAAAATTCAAAAACACTAAAAAATTTAAAATAAAATAAGTTTATCTATAAATTTACATGTTCACCAATTCTAGATGTTAATATTTTTCCATGGTTCATAAATAAATTATTTTCATGATATTTGTTTGGTGCTCACAATGAAAATTTATAGGTTACATAATACTAAATTTCACATAGAACATCCACATCTTGGAGGGGAAATTTTAGAAAATATTATGACATATCTCTAAGTAATATCCATTTTAATGGATTCTTTCATGATGATAATTATCCTTTCTTGTCCTTTACCATATTGAGATAGATTACTACACATTAGACTAGTATCTTATACATATCTTATCCCATTGATATTATACACTATGATTGTTACCCTTTTACATTTAATGTTTGTGTTTGAAGGATTACTTATGAGTGCATGTTTTTTCTTATTTGTGAATATTATTTGTAGAGGGTCCTCTTGTCATCATATTTTGTGATTTTTGCCATGATTTGAGTCATTATCATATCAAGTTACTAAAGTGGACATGGTCATTAAAAATGTGTGGTTCTAACCTAATAACACTATATATACCTTAATGCTCATACCTATATTGAGGTACCTTTTTGGTCCATACTTTTATATGGTTACCATATATCTTTGTATGGATTTTAATTTATTTTGTTCTTATTTATTTATCTTGCCCATAGAAGGGTGAGTTTTTTACATGGGTTATATTACTTAATTTAATTTTATAATTAAAATTTACATGATCTATTATGGCATGAATGGATGTTAATACAAAATTTAAATGAAACACTCATTAAAAAAAAAAATCAATTTCAATATGTGTAGATAATAACATGATTTGGATAATTTATTTATATAGCATGTGATGATAAAATTTTAGTTAAATATTATTATATAATGTCACATGATGACTAAAATAGTTTTGCTAACATATGATTATTTTAACATGATCATTTTAAGATGAGTGATAGTAGCAATAGGATCTCCATCCCTCATCTTAACATGGGTGTATATATAAAGGCATTTTTAAAATATTATATGGAACAAATTTATCAAATATAACTTATTTTATCTACTTCCTTAATTAAGAAGTGGATTGGGTACTGGTAACTCCCACCAGAGTTTCTTGGATCTATTTTAAAAACTTTTATAAATTATAGGATGTGTTCATTGGATGGTGGTGACTTTCATGAGATAACACCTTATCAAAAGTCTATAGATGTAACAATTTTATAGGAATTTGATGTAAATACCAAACAATTGTATTCTTTCCTATGCTTCATTTGTATTTTGATAGGTAATAAAATTTAAAACTGTAAAATATTCAAAAGCTCACATGAATATCATGAGAAAAATAACAACATAAAACAATTGTCACTTGTTTTAGGTAAATAAGCTAATCAAATGTGGATGGAAGATTATAAAGAACAAGGATAAAAACCTTCATTCTTCCCTAATTATGTGAAGGTGTGTATTTCAAATTATTGGCATTTTAAATTTGATGCATGCATGAAATGACCCCAATTTTTTTTCAAGATTACTTTATCATAGTAAAAAATGAAACTACATATGAGGCCCATTACATAATTACTTGATGTAAGATGCATCAATTTAAGGATGTATACTAATGTATGAGAAATGTATAACCAAATTAGGTCACTCTAGATATTTATCTAGGGATGAACACCTATAGAAATTTCCATAGAGAATAGGTTTCCATAAGGATGATATAAATTTTAGAGGGTATTAGGGTGTAGGTCTATGCTAATAACCTTCATACTTTGTAGAAGGCATGTATTTTCCCTATTGGACCACCTAGGGATCCTCAACCATATTGAAGTACCTGGTCTCCTTAAGTGGTTATGGTTTGATGTTTTTGGGAATGAGAATAATTCCTTCAAGGTTGTGGTGTCCATGTGTTTATGGCCATTAACATAGGTTAATGTCAAAGGATAAGGTCAAAAACCTCAGTGATAATAAATTAACGGTATCCAAGAGTAGCATATCCATCAATGGCTCAAGTATATAGATTTGGATTAAAGGAGTTATAATTTGTTAAGATGAGGACTATAATTAATAAAAAAAACCATCTTACTAAGATTTATGTAGTAGATTTTATAATATCCTATAGAGGTAAGAAAAAACACTCAATTACATCACCACCCTATGAATTATCTTGATATTTTAAACACTACTTAGGGCATTAATAGTTTTTATGCTCTCCTCCTTATTGGATCATTATACCATGACACAAAAGGCTCGAAGTCATTTCACCACCATTATTCACCTAAAGAAAGTCACAATAAGAGATATGACCAATTTATCATAAAAAAATATTATTGTGTTACTAAAAAATCAATGTACCAATAGTTACTTCCCTTATCAATATACACAATGATTATAAATTTCACCATGATAGATATTAGTTGTAAATTATTAATAAAACTAACTTTAATTTAGAAATGAATAAGTCAATCATTTAAAACATAGACAATTCTACCTATAAGAATCATATGGAAGATCCTTGCACCAAAGTCTTCACCAATTTAGTAATCAATCAATGATATCATAATTGAATTTAGATAGGCCATAATATACTTGCCTAGGGTGGGTGGCATCACTCAAGTGATCATCTCATGAAACAAGCATATAAATGGCATAAGAGAGTCAAATTCCCCACATGACATAGATAAAACATCTATAAGTGAGAAATAAAAGCATAGCATCTATTTTACCTCTTACTTGTCCTTTGGTTTAATTTCGTGTTATTGATAATAACATAGATATTCAAGTTAATCAAATGAGATACAAGTATATAATTCATAAGCTCGCATGTGACATCTAATCCATACCCAAATTTGAGTTTAACTTAAAATTCACATAGACTATTTATTATTATAATGTTCAACAATCAATGTAAAGGATCATTAAAAAATTCACTACCAAGGTCAATATTACTATAATAAACATAATTATTCACCTATAAATAAGATACCATCTAATTCAAAAATACGTCACCAACTCTTCATAGATAACCAAGGTGATGTTGCACTTTGGGATTCTTATGATGAGTCACCAAGTTGAGGTCATTGCAACACATTATCCAATAATTTAATAAATTTTAATTCATTGACCCCACTCAAGTGAGGAGGCATAATAAGATCAAAAATATCAAATAAAACAAGATATAGTAAGGATACAACAATATAAATTTAATTATATTCTATTTCATTGGTTTTTACAATGGAAATAAATAAGATGACAAATTTACTAAAATTAGGACAACCAAATAAACTATAACCAAATTCATTCAAGAAAAGAGAGGGAATATAAATAGGAATTGAAGCATATAAAAATTTAATCCCCATAATATTTTCTATCCATTACAATAGTAGAATAGTATTGGGGCATAGATCATAGTTTTGAAACTATTGTAAATGAAACTCTATTAAAAAAATGAATCATAAATAAAAGAATACAATTTACATTACATTATATGAGGTAAAAATATTAATAATATGAGATAAAAATATTAATAACCATAATCCTACCAACGTATGAATAGATAATTAATAGCCTTAAATTCTTTTCAACATACTAAGTTGCCAAACTAACTTTATTGGGAGTAATCAATAATTATTAGCGCCAAGATCCTACTATGAATAGGTGTATGGATAATATCATTTCACATTAATTATATGTCATAAGATTTAAATTAATAATTAAAATTATTCTATTTCAATTTTTTATGAAATAAAAAATACATAAGATAGAAGAGATAATAAAATTAGAGCAACCCTTTACTATAATCCAAATTTGTTTCACCACTAATAATATTTTTCAACAATTCATTGGCATAATATCAAAATTCTACATAGATCATAATTACTATTTCAAAACATCTAACACCTGGGTACTAACATCAACCCCAAACCATTACATCAAAACATAAAATTGCTCAATTCCAAGAATAAATAATAATGATTGGATCCATTAAATAGTTCCAACTAAATGCTAAGAGGAAAATACATCCTCAATAGAATGAGATGGAAATGGCATTAGCAATCAAGTTCATTCTGATATAGTTTAATATCAATGAGAAAACAACATAATCCACAATAGAACATCCACTATATGGCTATATATATTTATATGCCCAATAATAATGTAAACATAAAAGTACCCACAATGGTTATAAAAAATAGTTTTCCCAATTTCTAATATAACTAGGTTTGGCATATTCTAAAAAGTAATTATAACTAATCTAGAATCATCAATTCACTTCATCCATAAATCCTTATAAAATGGTCCAAGCACATTATGGTAAATAAGTACAGCTAGTTGAATAAATACATATAAATTTACTATCATTAGGTAATGTAATGTACTAATTTCTACAAACCAGCCATGGTTCAAATTCAATATTATTATTACATAAAAAGGAATGTTTCCATCTTCTATACACATATAAATGAATTTAATGTAAAAATGCTATAATAGTGAACTATTTAACAACATTCAACCAAAACTACATGCTAATAGGTAGTAATAGAAGTATGTTGTAACACTAAGATCCTAATGTCATAAGAATATGTACTCAATAATGGAAGGTCAAACCTTCCCAACCATCCCTAAGAGCCCATCCATTGGTGGCCCTCACCACCCCAACCATCAGTTGGGTGGTGGGTTTTGACAATGGGGTGCTCAAGGAGAGGTATAGAGGATGCAAAATGATACTGAGCTTCCATAATAAATTATAGAAGTAGTCAATAAAAGACAAAATAAAGTGATATAGTTATAAAAATAACACAACACCAATAGACCTTATTGGTACCAAACAAAATTATACAACACATACTACCCAAAATATACCCAATAAATAAACCCCATGTTAGCATCCATTCATGGAATAGACAACATTCAAAAGCTACATCATCTAAACTATACCAAGGAAGAAGGGAAAAAAAGTCCAAAATTAAGGATGCAACTCAGATGAAGTCAAAATATCTATGTACAGTCATAAAATTTCAATTATTATATACCTAGAGCAATATTAACATTAACACTAGAAAAGGATTTAAAATGCTAGGCAAAGAAAGAACCAATTTTATGGAAGGTAGGTTATTCCAATAGGTTAGGGTTATAAGTTAATATATTTAAGTTGATCAATCCTACCATTGTCATCATAACCTAAAATACTCAACAAGACCAACAATCAATAGGGACCCAATGGCCCAAGGCTGAGTAGTATGACAATAAAATCAGTCGCTAAAAAGGAATAATAGATTAAAAAGAAGGATTTTAAAAATAGTTGAAGTAAATATAAATGACATTCATCTCAATCAAATGAAATATCCAAAGTTAAACTACCATATAACTCATCACCAAATTCAAGACAACTAGATCAAGATGCCATTAATATAGAGAAGCTTGAATGGAAGCAATTGGTTCACTAATTTTAAAAACACAAAATTTTCCAAAATAAAATAAGGTAAAGGATTATTATATTACACATATATGTCTACAATAAAATTTTGTTTACCATTCCTATCTCAAATAGATATTTTTTCATAGCTAAAAAATCATTCACAAAACCTTAACCATAGGCTCAACATAATACAAAAAAACAAATCAAATTTACAAGGTCAAATCAGAAGGGGTTCAACATGCATATATTTTCCCACTAGGATTTCCATAGCAATAACTATTTTAAAAAAACTTCTTTAGAATACTTTAAATTTCCAATGAAAATTTGTAATAGGCTTTGTTTATATTATTAAAAAAATCATATTCAATAGCACATTCCTGAAAATCAAAAGCATTTCCCAAATTGGGTCTAAACTTTGATGTTCAATAATGAAATCCCCATTATGGTCTCAGGATTTGAGTTTAATAAATCATATAAAATAGAATAACCCAATCCCAAATCATTTTCCATTTAACAAAACAAATTCAAAAAAATTAACAAGCACTAAAATGTCTTGCATGAGAAATAGATTGGTTAAGGATCGATTATTGACCATTATTGATTCATCAGGAAGTCTCAAAACTTCCCCATGAACCTATATGGTTCTTCCTTTTCACATGTTAATGATACACAACATTGAGACCACCATTTTCCCATCCAAAAATCAAATTAAATACTTAATTATAAGGGCTCATAATGGCCATTGTGGGGAGTCCAATCCTATTCTTCATGCCTCCCATCGTGGCTCTATATCCTTCCACATACTAGTAGTGACATCCTTTCTTCCCTCCTAGTTGAGTGTGCCTCCTCTAGTGTTCTCCCCTTATTTTTGTGCAGTGAAATACCTTAATGGTGAGGCTTCCCCCACCATAAAATTCATTATGGTATCATGGGTAATCTTCTTAGTAACTTGCCAATATGGTGGCATTTTGGGGAAGTCCACCAAGAAAATAAAATAATAAAAATCATTAAATTTTTTCCTTCCAAACATAATAATCACCCAAGATTTATGAGCTTAGCCTTGTTGGAGTTTGGGTTAACCCACGTAATCATGAAAAACAAAGATGAATCTACGTTAATTAACCCCCAACTCCAAAACATCCCAAAATAAATATCTACACCTAGGCCAAAAGACCCACAAGTGGTTAAAATAATGTGGCCCAACAACACAACCACCAATCCATAAAATTTTTCCAAGCTAAGATAAGAAAGAAAATAACAAAAGTACCATAACTCTACACATCGAATAAGTTCAAATAACAAATCTTGACAAGGAAAAAATAACAAAAGACATGCATAAGCAAAGATAACATAAATCAAAACTTGCTCGACATTATAGTAATAAAGACAAAATTGAGAGCAATACATTCATAATAGTCACAAGGGAAAAAATAAAAATAACAAGAAAGATTAAAGATGATGGTGGCTCAATATCCTAGTTATAAACCATTATACCTGGTGGAGTTACTTTTTACTACTCATTAGCCTCTCATTTGTTCCTTGAGTTATCAAATCCCACCATCGATTCTAAATCATTATCGGGTTCGTATAATCACCAAAATAAAGCATCAAAACACTTGTACAACATCAATATTAAAATAAAAATATAATTCTAAAAGTAAAACATGATATACTAAATCAAATATAATTATCCATTGTAATAATGAATTAGAATCAATGTTGATAACCTTGATAACTAAATTATATCATTAAGCACAATTCAATAGTCAAGTGTCAATCAAAACTTAACATGTTATAGTGATAACATAGAATAATACTTTGAGGCTAAATAACACTAGCCTACCAAAATGAATTAGTGTAGGTATCACTTGTAGTATAAGAAATCATAGTAAGTATACAAGATGTTTCTGATTAAGTAAGGTGGCAAACTAGGGGCTGAACCCTATATAGTCAAAAAAGACAAGAAGGCAGGCAAACAAAAGATGCCAACATAGGAACAATGGCATAGCTAAGAACAATAGTCAAGAGCAAAAAAAAAAATGGAAAGACCAAAGTCAGAAAGGTCTTAACTACATAACTATTGAATTAACAAGATCATTAAGTTTCTCATTCTTCGCATTGTTAGCATTCCCAAAATTACCCACCACTTCCAACATAGACATATTCAGAAGAATTTTATTTCGAAGGCCTTTGGTGAAGACCTTCTCTAGCTTTTGAATTCAGTCCTTCAAGGCCCCAATTTTATTTTTCTAATCAATCTCATTCTTTGTGCCCTCACCAGCTTCATTGACATGCATTTTCCCCTTACTATCAATAGCTCCGATAGTGTCAGCACCCTACTCTTCAGTGACTTCAAAAACCTGAGAAGCCTATTTCCCTTCAGTGTCCTCCAAAATTTCTTGGATTTCCAAATCTTCAAACTCTTCTTCCTGGGTTGCTTCATCTGAATCACTTTCTAAATAATCAATCAGTCTGGCCTTCGGGGCTAGTTTACCAGTGATCTACCTCAATTTGTGCACTCTAGAAGGGAAATCTTCCTTAATAATTTTGGAAGGCTTGTGAAGTTTGCCACCTTGGCACCCCATGGCCCTACCTAGATTCTTGTGGGTCCCTTTTGTAGTCTCTTCAAAATTTTCTTCTTCTCCATCAACCTTCCTCTTCTTTCCCTTTTTGCTCACAAAGGAGCTAGGGGTATTAACAGGGGTCTTAATAGGGGTGGAGAAAGGGGCATCATCAGTTTTGGTAGGAGCAGGGGAAACCCAAGATTCATCAATGACATCACTAGACACCAAGTTGGATGGAATGTCTTCATTAACAGCTATGATATTCTAGTTTGGGTCAAGTGCATTATGAAAATTATAGAGACAAAAAATAAGCCCCTGGTGTAGGGGAATATGTTTTATATTTGGATTCTTGGCCATTTTGGCTCTCACCCTTAGGATAGAGTTAAGGAGGAAAGCAGGTAAAAAGGAAAGTTGATAATAGCATTACATCTAAAATGATTTAACAAAGGAAGGTGGTAGCTATAAAACCTAGTATAACACCCCTCAAGAGTTAAGTACTTCATGAGAATGAAGCACACTCCATCCCATGGCTATGGAATTTTGGTACGCTTGAACCCTCCTTGATACGAGATGAGTTATTCTCCTTCACCCAAAAATAGTTTGTGGCTAGCCATATCCATGATTTTGGTTTTCCTTTGGAGATTTATACCCTACATGGTCATTCTCATGGCCAAAGAAATCACCTTTTTTGAGATTTCAAAGCTAATACCACCCACAGTGACCCACCTATTCAACTAGGATCTCGTGAACTGCTTAGACAAATTTTTGTCATAACCATTCAACCTTTCCAAATACGGGCTGATACCTCCTTCTTTACAACAATTCCAAACTAATGGATTGTCTTTAAATTCACAGCAGGAGATAGGTTTAGTTTGAATATGGTCTCCCCCCATTCTATAATTACAAACCCAGTTAGTGAAATTCCCAATTTTTGCCTTCAACTTCAAACAAGTAGTTAGCCCTTACCTCTATTTGCATTGAATGCAGATGTGAAGGCTCATTTTATGAAATGCCCTACCGTGATGACATCTACTCCCATACTTGAACATAATTTCCCCTTAGTTTTCATGATGTGACCTATGCACCTCCAACTCATGATACAAAGAATTAATAATGATCATCAAGGAAGTACTAAGGTTATCATTTTTTGAGATCCCTGATGGCCTTCTCCACATGAACCACCTTTGAAAGCTATCCTTGTCATCAATGTGCATCATTCCTGATCTACCATCTCCTTCTGAATGATCTCCCTAATGTTTAGGGGAATATTAGCACCTTGTCACCATACCCTCCATCCTGAGAATTGCTGACCAAGGTTGGCACAAGCATCAGTGACCCTGTTACCTTCTCTGTAGGTATGGAAAATCTCAACTTCAAAAAACCTTTGTAAAATAAATTAGATATTAGTAATGATGTCATTTACCTAGATTCCAACATTAGATGCTTTATTAATGGCATCTATGACCATCTTAGAATCTCCTTGAATATTCAAATTTCTTATTCCTAGGGATATAGCTAACTTTAATCCCCATAGTAAAGCCATAGCTTCAAGATAGTTATTGCTATAGCAACCAATTCTACCAGCATAGACAACAAACATCCATCCTTTTTCAATCCTTATAATTCCTCCTCCACTAGCTTTACCATTCAACTTGGATGCCCCATCAAAGTTGAGTTTCATCCAATTACATTTAGGTGGTATCCATTTAGTCTGAAGTCTCTATAGATTTTTGGAATTATCATACCTAGGGATAAGGTTTAAAACCTTCCATTTGGCTGCAATTTGGCTTTCAAATTGAGATAGGGGTTTCTCCACAACACTAATATGAGTTGTTGTAACACTTTCCAAAATGGCCCTAGCAAAGGAGTTAAACACCTGAGAAGCATTTCTAGCAGAGTCCCTAAAAATTATGTTATTGCACTCTTTCGATAAAGTATAAAAGATATATTATAATATAAGATCTAAAATATAATCATATAAAAAATAGTTAGTCCAATGCTTGGTAAAAGATGCAAGAATAGGATTTCACTCTAGCATTAGAAAATAGTCACAAGGTTAGGTCATAACCTCCTCCCCTCCTTAAAGAGGAGTTTACCCAGTGACTTATCAACAAATAGGGAGTAATATTACATGAAATAGGTTTAACTGAATAATCCACATTATTTTAATGCATTATTAATCATTTAGAGGTGACAATGCCTCAACCTTTCCTTACTAGCATTCTTACTTTTTGTCATTAAGACAAACACACGTTTATTTATAATAGGCCATAGTAATAGTCTCCATCTTTCACATGCCTGTTACGACACTCATATGGTAGAATGATTATGTTATGCATCATTTTACAATATCATATTTCATAATCATGCTAACTTGGTTAGAAATTTTCGGAAACTCATGATTTTAAAAGGACTTTTATTTTAACAGAATTCATTAGAACCATATATAGATAGATTCACTAGACTAAATGTGCCTTCATCAAACATCAAAATTTTATAGCAATACATTTTAAGTTTTAATATAATACTTCTAAAACTAGCCATTCTAGCCATTAGTGAAGGTGGTTAATTTAAAAATTATAGGAATATGATGTTCCATAGTACAACAACTTATTCTTACCTTAACGTGTTTCTCAATAAGAGTGATATCTATAATTCTAAGCATGGGTTGTAATAAATAGTTTAATAATTTATATATTATTTTATTACATCAGGTTAGCAATTTTGAGCATAGAAACCATATCAGGGTTAATATTAACTGTGTCCTCACACACAGACCTATAATTTGAGGTCATTAGCTACAATCATTAAATCTTTTTATATTACAGATAGATTACCTATTTAAAAATGAAATCTCCACTACAATAATTATGACTCATGCGTAACATTAATATCATTCATTACTAAGTGTTATACATAATGTAGTAATATGTACTATTATGGTTACTCTACTTCATCATCGACCATTAATTGGTTAGTACAACATCTTACAGTAGCCATAATGAACATTGGAGAAGATATTCTAGGATTTACATGTAACCTAAAGGCTTACAACATGTTCTCCCTTACTTTTGAGCTCACATGATAGTCCCAAGATGTCAATCCCACCATCTTTAAATCAGCCATCTAAGGGCATTTACCCAACTTTTATGATTCTTTCAAAGAGTTAAGTCGGTACCTAAGATTTTAACAACCACTTGATCAAGTCTTGAAATTAATATTATCAAGCACCAATATACATCCTAGTCATTATTTGAAATAAAACAAAATATTCATTCAAGAATATTATTTTTAGGTAGTCTAATTATTACCTTATTCATAACACATTGGTACATACATGCCACACATGCCTATGTTTTTAGTAAGTACAACCTAGATGATTTTGAATAAAAGGTTAGCTCATAGGATCAAGTAGTGTTACATAACACATTCAATTT
The DNA here is from genome assembly GCA_037957365.1 of Torreya grandis. Taxonomy (NCBI): domain Eukaryota; kingdom Viridiplantae; phylum Streptophyta; class Pinopsida; order Cupressales; family Taxaceae; genus Torreya; species Torreya grandis. Next base: position 1,245,932 of record JARHVA010005202.1, on the reverse strand, counting down.
GAAAATATTTCATGGTTATAATTTACCAACCAAAATCATATCAACCAATATGTAGAATTTAGCTATTCATATAATAGCTAACAACATAAATAGCTAATTTCATGTAATAGCCAATTGTTGTCTTATAAGATTTTACCCTTATGCCATCTAGAGGAAAGTTAGTTTTGGAGCCATCTTGCTCACTCATGAGAAACACATAAATACTAAGATATTTTACTCATCTTATCACCAATCACCACAAGAGTATCATATAAGCTCAAGCTGATGTGTTCAATCCTTAAATATCTAGAACCATTGTTTAACAAGTTATAATATTTAATTCAGATCAATCTAATATCATTTTAGTGTTGCATTTAGCACACTTTTATCATTCTCAAAATATAACTAGTAAATCATCACAATAATGTTTGGTCTAATCTAGGTTGGTAACATCAACCATGGTAGCTTCCTCCTTACAAGAATCATGCTAATGAGGATGCCATCCTATGTTTCCTGACTACACAAAGGTTGCTAGTTTTAGGGAAAATTTATGCACATTTCAACATGGCTCCAAGAATTGGTTAATTAACACGAAATGGTGATATCTTACCATAATAATATCACTATGGAGGGTTCTAAATCCTCCAATCAATTAAAACTATGCAATAACCCTAACTAGGTCTTATGTTTTCATATTCACTAAATTAATAACATGTAAAGCAAAAAGTCTAATATAGTGCTCACCAAATATTATGGTAAAACAAGGGAGTTAGTAAAAAAATGAATGTAAACATGCATAAGAGCATCCTAATTAATATATGTATAGGTAAGACCCTAATGCATGTAGAGGAAAAGTAATGTTATTCAAAATCCATTACTTATGCTACTTCCATCTACTAAATAGAGGAATAAAGTTAGAGATACTTACGTGGAAGGTGAACCCATTGATACTAAATATCCCCCTTGGTCAAATTTGTTTCACAAGAGTTTATCATGGTTTTTAATGATCACTAAGAAAGGTAAAAAAATCCAAGAATTCTCTAGATTCTTCTCCAAGTAAAAACCCTAAGTGAGACTCCTTAAGTAGAATGGTGGAAGAGCATATTGAAAAGAAGTGAAAGAAAATAATAAATCTTACATTAAATTTAAATAATGTAAAAATGGATGTGTTTATATAGGAGGATCTAACCTTAAACCCCTTTAAAAGTTTTGACTAACAGGGTTGACCCAGTTGACCTAGTATCGTAATTGATAGAAACTAACTAGATCATGGACTAGGTCAGCTAGGAGCTGACCTAGACCTTAAATAAGTTTTGTCAATAAGAGTAAAAGGTTGAAATATTTTACATAGTCATGTAAACTATTAAAATGAGTTTTATGTTAGAAAAGGGGACAATGAAAGTGGTAAATGACTAGAAGAGTGTGTAAAAGAAGAGACCAAGCTTAGGGGAATGTTTTTAAGAACTAGATGGATTGGTAATAAGTGGTAATATGGGAAAAAAATACTATTAATTACTAATGTTATGCCTACCCTTTCTCAATGGAAAATGGTGCATAAAAGTAACAATGGAAAATAACATTGGTGAGTGATAACTAACAAGCCAACCTAACTCAACAATGTAAAAAGTGCATGAAAGTATAAATGGACTCAAGTTTCTAAAAAAATGAAGTACAATAATGAAAAATGGTAAAAATAAATCAACATATGTGTATAAATGTAGAGCCATGGTGAAAAGAAAATAATCCATAGTTTCTCAAACATGTTTTTTTTATGGATAGATAAAACTGAAATAGAGTAGTGCTAACATGTTTGTAAGATGTGAATAATAAGGAAGTATAGAAGAGGAAAAATAGATTTTTAATCACACATGCCTATCAATGGGGGAGATGAAATGGGTGGAGGGGATAATGAATGAAAAACCAAAGTAGAGGAACTCTTTATATAAGTCAAGGTACTCAAATTAGGTTTGTCAAAATAAGAGGACTTTCAACCTTAAGGAATCTGAAGAACTTCTCTTAGCCACACATTTTTTAGATCAACAAATAAAGTATGTAGATAATCCCATGAAGGTTATATGCAATAAAATTAAAATAGACCTACCCTCCCACAATGCATTCCTCATTCCTCAAGACCCCTTACAAAGTCATTGGTCTACTATGAATTTTGGGTACTTGCATGAGAAACTAGGTAGCACCATAAAGTTTATTAAATTATCCTACTCTAATATACTAGCCTACCACACCCCAATGAATCTTGACTCTATTGTTAGGCTAACTATGGAGTTTGAGCTTCGATTGGAGATAAGAGTTGTGCTTGTAGTCATATCTTTTGGTTGTGATTTTGACTTTTGAAATTTATATGTTTCCTTTTATATATCATTTCCTTTTATTTCAAATGATTTGGATTTTAAATTTCTTGATGGATTTTTCTATTCCTCTTCCATTTGGATTCAAAAAAACAAACATGGCTGTTAAAGATGAATTTCATTTTAATACTTAGGACTTGGTTACTAAGAGAGAGAAATTTAGAGAGCATGGTGTCTAAGAGTCTCTTAAATTTAGGTGAAATAAAAGTGTTATCTTTAAATCTACCTTGTTTTATCTAATGTGGAGTGAAAGGAAAGGGAATCAAGAGGAATGAAACATGAAACAATTTGAATTACTTCAAATCACAAAAAATGTGATAAATGGTGAAAAAGGGATAAAATGATAGTAAAGTGTGATTCATTATCATAATAATGAGGGAAATGTAGGAAAATATGCTAACATAAGTTGTTATGAAAATTTCATCTATCAAAAGGAAACAAAAACTAAAGCTAAGAATAAATATCAAAAACTTGTAACTATTACAAAACACATTCTAGTTAAGGAATAACAAGATGATGATTTTATTAGGAAGGCCAGCTTTTATCCATAATCTTACACTTCAAATCATAAAAGAGAAACCCAAGGGATATGAAAAAGGTATTGGAAAAATAAATGGAATAAGAAAAATATGGTATTTGTGAGGAAGGCTAGATCTTATCCATGGGCTTACACTGCAACTCATAAAAAAAACCTAAGGGGTGATCAAGAGTGTGTAAAAAGTATGAAAATAAAGAGGATAAAATTATATAATGAGAAATATTAGGTCCTATCCATGTTTTTTAATGAAACTCATGAGAAAAAGGGAAAACAAAAGACCAAAATGATGGACTAAGTTTTGTGAAAAGAGAAATGTTGTAGAGGGTGAGACCCATATAAGTATCCTAAAAAAAGTGATAGAGAGATAGTATATAGAAATCATGTAAATAAAGGAAGGATTAGGAAAAGTACTTCTTGAGGAATTATTAATTGGTAGGCTCTTTTAAAATATGACCTTCATTGGTTTGAACGAGATAGGTACTTAGACCAAGAATATATTTGACTAAATAACAGCCTTACCATTTTTGGTCATATTGACCTTCTTTATCATGAGTGTAGTCTAATTTAAGGAAAATATCACCAACATTAAACATGCAAACTTTAAATTATTTGTTATGTTATTTGGAAATATGAGCCTTGTATTGGTGATTGTGTTGTAAAGCAGAAAGATGATGTTCATCAAGGAGATCAAGAACATGAAGTTAAGCTTCATGTAATTTAATCATTAGGTATGATACTATGAAGAGATATATGGAGAGAGGGAATATAAAATTCTAATGGAAAGATTGATTTATAACTATAGACTAGAGATATTTACCTTGCCTTAGTGGAATTACATATGTTAGTGTGATAGGACCAAAGAGTAGGATAGAGATGAAAGTGCCAATCTATACGAGTTTGACAAATTGTCTTTTGGAGAATTTTATTAAGATTTTTTGTAGTGGCCTTAGCGTAGCCATTAAATTGTGGATGATATGGTGTGGACAATTTGTAATTGAATTTAAATTTAGCATAGATATATTTAATATATTTGTTTTTGAAATTACCACCACTATCTGAAATGATAGTATGATGGGCACCAAAGTGGCAAATAATTTATTTAAATATAAATTTGGAGATGGTGGTACTAGTGACATTAACAAGGGGTATAGCCTCAACCTATTTGGTGAATTTTTTTTGGTTGTGATTATAAATACATGCCCATATTGAGATCAAGGTAATTTTCCTACGATATCTAATCCCCAAATGGAGAAAGGATAGGAATATTCTATAGTTTGAATCATAGTTAGAGGTGAGTGAATTATATCATCCTGTAACTAGAAAAGAGTACACTTTTTAGCAAATTTAGTGGCATTATTTTCAAGAGTGGGACAAAATTATCCCATACATAAGAATTTGTGGGTTGTATCATGTCTGTTACAGTGGCCATTACAAATTCCCCCATGTACTTTCTCAAGAAGAGGAGGGACCTCATATTTTATAACATAGTGGAACAAGGGACCTTCAACATTGTCATAATATAAGATATTATATCTAAATACATACTTAAAATATTATTTTCAAATGTGGGTCTTTTTATGAGAATTTAAGTTGGGAGGATAAGTTTGATGTTCCAAAAACTGAATATTAACTTTATACCATGGGATTTGTCAAATGGTGACATTCTCAAGGTGGCAGATTAATGAATCATGTTGTTGAATAGAAGATGAATATTTTATTATTTGGATAAGAAAAGTGGAATGTAAAATAACTTGGTGTGGATGAAAAAGAGATACTGAAGAAGTGATGGAATCAATAATAGAATTTTAATATCAAAGGATAGGATCAATAGTGAAAGAAATGAAATCATTGGCAAGAGTAGTTGTAATTTTATGATAAGAAAATAGATTCTCACTTTTTCATTGGTAATCACAATTGAATTGATGTCTAGTGAGTTTGGAATCACATAAAATATGTAGGCATTATATATCTAAATCAAGGGTATATTTCATGACCAATATTAAAGATTCATACTCTACCATGTTGTTAGTGACATCAAATGTTAAGTGAAAAGCTGAAGGGATGATTTTCCAAGAGGGATCATAAGAATATAACCTACCCTATATCCTTAAATGGATTTAGTACCATCAAACTAAAGGGTCCAAGTATCTTCATGTAAACTGACATTAATTTTAGTAAGTTCTTTAATAACTACTTTTGGTTTAGTTGTATCCAGGAGAATAATGGTTTCATCGAGATAATTTGCTTCAAAATCAGTAGCAAAGTTATGTAAGTAATCTTTAAGATATATGGCTTGATTTATACATACAATATATAAAATATTACCATTGAGAAGATTATTTTGAAAGTGGTTAGAAATTGGCATAAGAACTATGATAAGTTGACCAGTGATGATTTATCCTTTGATATCTTTTTTAGTAACAATACATAGATAAAAATACATGAGAAGGACCATCTACTTGCCAATTTTTTCTCTAGGAAGAAAGTAATTGGAGAATAAGTGATGAAGGGGATTAGATTGAATGATAACATAACTAGTTTGATAAAGCATATAATGTCAAATTTTTTCAACTGAAAAATATATGGTGAGGCAATCACATTAAAATTTTGTTTAATTATTCTCATAATCAATGATGCCTCAACTGATGTAGTAGATGTCATATTCTCTTCTAGTATCATCTTGTTGGGAAAGCATTGCCCCAACTGATATGGGTGTAGAAGAGACATATATGATCAATGTTCAATCCTTATAATCATGATGAAGAATAGGTGGGTGAAGAAATGATTATTTCATATTATCAAATGATTTTTAACAAAGGTCCATCCATTCTAAATCATTACCTTTCTTAAGAAAATAATTGATGGAGTGGATACGGTAAGCTATTTTGGGAATGAACCATTTAATTACCCCAAGTTTACCAAGATAAGTGCAAATTTTTGGAATGGATCAAGGGATGGGAATGTTTATTATAGTGTTAATCTTGGTAGGGTCAATAATTATGCCATGGAGAGAGACTAAGAATCCTAATATCTTTCTAGATGTGACACTGAAGACACATTTCTAAGGATTTAGTCTAATTTTATATTTAAGAAGACTATCAAAGATGATGGAAAGATCATAAATATGAGTCTTTTTTTTTAAAATTTATAAATAATTTCATCCACATAGGTTTCTACAATTTTGAGAATAAGATCATGAAATATATGAGTCATTTCTCATTGATAAGTAGCTCCAACATTTTTAAGGTTGAATGGAATGTCAACATAGCAATAAGTGCCCCATTCCATGGTGAAAGTGTTGGTCCTTGGTAGTAATGTGAATTTTATTATAGCCCAAAAAACCATCTATAAGAGATAACATTTCATAACTAGATGTGGAAATGGCAATGGCATCTATTGAAGGTGGTGGAAAATTATCCTTGGGACAAGTAAGTTTAAGATTACAGAAATCAATGAAAATGTGAATGACCATAGCAAACTTTATTCAAATATGAACTATGTTATAAATCCATTTAGAATAATCCAATGGTTTAATAAAATTATCATCAAAAAGTTTGATAATTTTTTTTCACATAAGGTGAAAACCATAGGTGCAATTTTACATTGATTTTGATGCATAGGTTTGGCATCAAGATAATTAATGATATTATGCACCACAATGCCTCATAAGTCCAAGTGAATATATCATGATATTTATTGGAAAATAAGATAAAATTATCATGTTTAGTAGATAAATTTCATGAAAAACTATAATAAGTTGAGGGCATTATGGAGTACCATATTCAATGCAATTAGTTTCTTCAATAAGCATAACATTACCATCTTGGCAGTTGTATGGTGTGTTAGGTAAAGAATAAATTTGATTTGATTTAGGGTTAATGCTAGTAATGAAATTTTTGAAATAATGGGATTTGTTTTGAAATTCCCAAGTTTATGATGTTGCCGAAGAAGTTGAGGTTCTTGGGCATGAAGTAATACTCAATATCTTCTTTAAGATATAGAATTTGATTACCATGGTGATCATATTCATAATGTATTTTATGGAAATCTATGGTCATTTCATATAATATAATATTGGTATTAGGAAGAGTAGATGGATTAGAAGGGATTGGTATATCATTATTTTATTTGATAGGGAAAGAATTAGATGTAGTGATGGGATCTATGGGTGGTAGAGAAGATGCAAGAATTTCCATAGGTCTAAAAGGTATCCATTGTTATACCACCCAAGAAGTTTCAATAAGTGGATAATTAGTAGTAGGTACATGACCTTTAGGATCTAATTCAAAATTAGTATAAATGGTGTGAACATCCTGGTTGAAAGCATATGCTCGAGATAATTTTTTTTGATAATGTTGACATCTAAGTCTCGAGATTGATCTTGGTCCATGATGTAGTTATCATCATAAATTGGAGAAATTTTACATGTTTGAGATTCAAGGGTATTTTTATAATGTTAAATTCCAATGTTATTAAACTTTTATGTAGACATGATAATAGGGTCTTGGAATAGTTTGGCCACTCCATAGTCATTTTAGGTAAAATCATATTCTAGTAAAGAAAGTTCCTAAGCATTACATGGAGGGGAAAAATTAGTGATCTCATCAATAAGAGGAATAGTGAAATCATGAGGTAATAAATAAGGAGGAAAACACTCCAAGATATAATGAGGTAGCTTAGTAGTGCTACAAGTATGTTGCAAATCTTAGGTTCATCATCATCTGAATAAACAAGAGTGACCTATAAGTCTAGAGTGATGTTGATGAACTCAAGTAAGGGAGCACTATTGATGGTAGTAATGGTAGGACTAAGATATTGATATTTTAGATTAGGAAATTGCATATTCCAAGGGTTTAAATCAGCATCATGCTTATACTTGCCTTTATATAATAACTTGATACATTTGATACTAGAAGAAGTGATGGCCATCATTCTATGAGTCCAAGGGTGACCAAGGAGTGTGTTATAAGATAAGGGAAAATCAAGGACCATAAGTTTAGTTGGAATTGTTTTGGATATGATTTTTAGGGGAATCCAAATACAACCAAGTGGTTTTTGATTAGTTTTATTAAATCCATGACAAGTAAGTCATGATTGCTTGAGATGATCTTTATTATAGCCAATTTTTTGCATGAGCCACAAAGATGTCACATTAATACTAGACCCTTCATCAACTAAAACCTTACTAATAAGGGTAGTATTAATGGATATTTTAATGAATAGTGGTAGATCATCAGTGTAAAAAAGTATCTCATAATTAGTCATGTCCTCTTCAAGAAATTCAATAGAAGGCTTGAAAGGACACATATTTTCAATGGTATGCACATTGGTAGTTTGAGGCTCAATAGGGGTGGTTATTCAATTATAAAAGATGAATCTTAAATTTATTGTAATTGTTACATAATTAAATTGTGATGATAAGGGGAGGTACAAACTAACTCCATAAGTGGATTCTTGCAAGGAATGGAGTTAATATTTGCTATAAAATTCCAATGGGATTTAGAAGAAGAACCTGTATGAGGTTTAGAGGGTAAGGTATATTTTTAAGGATTAGAAGCTTTTGGGGGTTCAGAAGAAGGAGGTGGTTCCTTAGGGGATTCTAAATCTAAATAAGTGGTTGTATTATCTTTGAGGAGTTATTCTTCCAAATATGGTTTCTTAGGTTTTATGATAGGATCTTTGTGAGATGTCTTACAATGATAGTTGACCTTAACTACATTAACATATTTATAATGGTTGTAATATTGTTCATATCTAGCATCAATAACACAAAAATACTTTGTATTTTTTTGATAATTAGATGTGGAAAAATATTTTTGGTTATTACAAGAAGAATCTTTGGAAGATTTTCATTTATTAGAAGTGGTGTTGTACTCTTGACAACAGAGTTAGATCATGGCTTTGTGATTGAAGGAATCACCAACAATGTATGAGATAACATATTTTGTATTCTTTAGACAAGTTTCATGGGAATGACCAATGTCAGTGTAGAAACAATAAAATTAATTAGGGTTTAGAGGGAGGTAAGAATTGATTCCTTTGTTGCATAGTTAATACTATGTGAGAATATGGAGTGTTAGCTTTGGCAACTCCTTATTCAATTTGAGGAGTATTTTTGGTGATGGCATTAGTATAATTTTGAAATTATCATTTAGGGAATTCACTATTAGGTTTAAATTTCTTCACGAGCAAGCCTTCAGATTAAAATTGGTTAAGATATTTATTATGTGTCTAGGGAGCAAAAGTATGAGCCTTATATTGAAGTGAAGCGGTTCAAGTAATGAAAAAAAAATTAAACAAGTTGTCATCAGTCATGTTATGGTTAGATTTATGGGTCAAATATTTCCATTGTTTGATGAAGTCATGAGCTAGTTCGGTGGTAGATTGCTTAGCATTGATGAAATGTCTAAGAAATTTTTTGAGAAGATCATTACGTTAAAACTCTTCAACTAAAGGATTGAATAAATCCTCAAGTTTCCAAATGGAATGTTTGAGAAGTTGGTTGTACCATTATAATACATCACTAGTGAAGGTTTTAAGAAGAAGTTTAGTTTTGGTGAAAGTATTAGTTTGGAACCGCTCTTTATAAATATTTCTAAATGCTTTGAGAAAGGATGTAGGCTCTTTAGTCCCATCATACTTGATAGTTGGATATATATTAATAATATCAATAGACATGATGAAAGGAGATAAAGGCTCATTTTGGATATTTTAAACCATTTTTTTATTCATAAGAGGTTAAGGAATGACATTTCTTGAGGCATCTCTAAGAGGTGGAAAAATAAACTTTAGATTGTCTTAAGGATTGAGAGTCAAAAGTTGATTATCCATATTGATCAAATGACATTGTAATTGCATCATTTAAGAGGTGATAAAAGTTTACATTATGTTCATTTGTTGTATGATTTGTGTAATAAGTTGAGTCATATCAATTAGTGGGTGGGTGTTTGTAGGAGAAATCCACAAATTGGTAATAGGGGGAGAGTTGTTGGAAGGTGGATTACTTATGAGATTTTTCTATAGAATTGTGTCAATTTCCTTCACATTATGTTTAAATGTTTAAAGATGAGAATTTTATTGATAAGTGAAAAAGGGATCAGATCTACCTAGTTCATCTTGAGGTGTGATTTGAACCATTTTACAATCCACAGGTGAAGGAGGGGAAGAGGTGCTCCAAGAGTGAGGGTTATCTTGAGAGGAAAAGAGAAGGAGAAATTAATATCCCATATAGTGTCTATATGTATTAAAGGTTTATAAGAATATTCTAATAGGAGACTTCATGAAGATTGATAAAATGAACATAATACTAAAGAAAAAGAAATAGATAACTCATATGTTTAAATAGGAGAACAAAGGTATAATTAAAAGTATAGAGTAGAATAGGTTAACTTAGAACTAAAAAATAGAAAAAAATAGTCTAATAAGGATATAGGATTGACCAGGTCAACGTAGTAATGTAGCCTAACTAAAAAAATGGATAAAGAGTCAACTAGGTTGACTTAGCACTATAGGTAGGGAGAAAAATAGTATGTAAGAGACTGTGTGGAGCAGAATGATATTGTACTAAAAATAGGGAAATATTTTACAATGTAATTTAAAATAAGAAATTAAATAAAACACACAAATAATGGGATCAATGAGAATTATCCAATTGGCACATAACACAAAACCTTGAACCAATGTTGGCTAATGCGACTTTTTGTAATAAAACATACAATGATCAAAGACCAAGAAGTCAAATAAAAAGTAAATGCTAAGTGGTCATCATGAATTTTGTTAGATTATTATAGTGATATTTTAAGTGTGATAAGGAAGTTGGCTAAAAATAGGGAACTAGAAAGAAATCTATAGATTGTTTTAGGATATTTAGGATGAAATGGATATGTGTTGGCAATGGTAATAGCTTGGTATTAGGGAATAATACCTCACTTCCTAATCCCATAGTGATAAGGGTGTTGGGTGCTTTTCCAATATATACCATTAACCCTGTGTTTATATATGGACAAAAAACCAAGTTAGATACTCCCTTGGTGATGAAATCTAGGTAGGTAGGCCTTGGGTTGAAAAATGTTTAAACGCATTTTTAAATTTTGATTTGGTAGTATGTGAAAGAAAGTGAAAAAATTTGAAAATAAATGGTATATTGAAAAACCACTTAATTAGACTATGTGAGATACTCTAAGTATGTAAACAAATAAAAATTTAAGCATGAATTAATTACTAGCATGAATTAATTACTAGCATATAGTTGTTGATTCCTAATTTAAGCATGGTATAGAGTCAGTTCAAATGACACTATATGTAAACATTGAAAAATATAGTCAAAAGGGTCTCTACTATACTATATAAGTAAGAGTCCTTAATAACTAAGTTGACTAGGTCAACCTAGTCTTTCAGACAAAAGACATACTACAGAACTAGGTCAACCAGGTTAACCTAGTTTGTTGTAGGATTACAATTTTGAAGACTAAAAACCTAAAAAAAATAGAATTATAAAGTGGTGAAAAACTAAGGTGGGGTCTAAACCAAGAATGTCAGAATAGGCCCATGTAAATATATTAACAAATTCCCTCAATATGGTTGTAAGTACTTCGCCTCCTCTCATCCCAAAATGCTAAGGACTATTGAATTTATATTGAGGTTCCTTAAATGCTTACTTGCAAGTTATACTAACTATGTTGATTGGGTTAACTTAATTCTATAATTCCTATTTGAGAAGCCTTTTTAAGATGACTGAGTCAACCTGGTTGAACTAGTTCATTATTTGGAAGCTATCTAGAATACTAAGTGAACCTACATGACTTAGTTTTCTATTTTGAGACTAAATAAAAGATTACATCAACCTTTTTGGCATAGTCTATTATCTATAATTGAATAAGAGTACTATGTTTACCTACTCGATCCAGTAACCTATATCTAATGAAGACATGAAAAGAAAGAATAGAGTCATTTTTATGCAACTATGTGTTAAACCTACATAGAGAAGTTAGAAACTATACCAACCTTATTGACCTAGTATTGAAAATATAAAAAAATTATGAAATGATAGAAATGAAAAAGTGTGAAATCAAAATTGCAAGGGTTAGACTAATTTTGGGTTCACCATAATGTATGTAATGGAAAATGTAATAGATTATACAAATCAATCCTAGCTCAGAGAAGATAAATCCTACTTACACTTTCAATTGGGGATACATTAGATAATCAAGGTAGTGACCAATATAGATCTTCTAGACCTAGTACAAGATCTCTTACCACAATACTATCACTAGGGATGGTTACAAAGCCTCCAGTCAATCAAAACTATGTAATAACCCTAACTAGGTCCTATGTTTTCATATTCACTATACTAATAATAAGTAAAGCAAAAATCTTAATCTAGTGTTCACCAAAGCTTATGATACAACAAGGGGTTAGTAAACAAATGAAATTCAACATGCATAAGTGAATCCTAATTATGTTATGTATAGGTAAGATCCAAATACATGGAGAGAAAGAGTAATATTATCCAAAAACCATTACTTATGTTAATTCTATCTATTAAAGAGAGAAACAAAATTAGAGATACTTACCTAGAAGATGAACTTGTCAAGACTAAATCTCTCCCTTAGCCAAAGGTGACTCAAAAAATGGTTTTGTGGTTTTTAAAGATCACTAAAAAAGACCAAATCATCCAAGACTTATACACAAGACTAGATTCCTCTCCAAGTAGAAACCCTAAGTTAAGACTCAAGTAGAATGATGGAGGATCAAATTATAAATAAATGTAAATGAATAATAACTCTTGTCTTACTTTTAAATAATGTCTAAATGGACATGTTTATATAGGTGGATCTAACCTTAAACCCTTATAAAAATTTTAGTTGATAGGGTTGACCTGGTCAACCTAATATCATAATTGACAAAAACTCACTAGGTTGGCCAGGAGCCAACCTAGACCCTAAATAAGTTTTTTCAATAAGAGGACAAGGTTGACATAGTCATGTAAACTATCAAAATGGGTTTTAGGTTAGAAAATAGGATAATAAAGGTAGAAAATGACTAGAGGAGTGTGCAAAAGAGGAGGTCAAGCTTAAGGGAATGTTTTTAACAGCTAGTTGGATTGGTAACAAGTGGAAATAAGTGACAATAATCTTATGAATCAATAATGGTCTACCCAATCCTTTCCTAATATACCTCTTAAGGCATGGACTTAGATAGATCAAGACTCAATAGGTTCTTGTAAGAAATAAAACATCAATAATTTATAAAAGTGTGAAAATACTATGTGTATACAAAATACACCAAGGTCAAGTTAGGCTCTTCCAACCCTTCTTGAATAAGTTTAATCATGTAATAACTGTAACATTAGGGAAGGGAAACTACTTATTATACCTGATTTTATCAATTAAATGTAGTGATATTAATTGTAGTGTCTTTAACTTTAGTTGAGGTAATCTAGAATTAGCATCATGCTTATATACAACTATAAAGACCTCTTTATTGGTTGGTTATTTAGTTTTCTAGCTTGGGTAGTCCTCATAAAATTGGCTATTATCATGATCCCATCATATAATAGTAGTTTTTAGAGCTAAAGGAACTTTAATTATCCATGTGGTTGGTCCTTAATGACCAATTCAACCCTGTAAATTGATCTTGGGATGTAACAACACTCTTATTATTTACAGGGTGTCCATAATTTTGAACATATTTCCTAAATTTATTTGACAATGGGTAGAAATATTTAGACCCAAGTTGATGTTCTAGAGACAATAATTTCATTCATGCTTCAACATTTGGAAACCACGTAACTTGTGTTTCTTTAATCAATACTTTGTCACCTCATTCAGGGCTACCTTGCAAGAATTATCTCCATGAAATTCAATGGGCTAGTGTCTTCTTAACAACAAAGGTGTTTCTATGATAAAACAATAGCTTTAGTTAACTAGGTAGACTTAAAAATTATCATACACATTAATCATCATACCATGTATATTATTATACTTTTACATATACAACAGTCATGTAGTTACTGTATTACACCCCCTTCTTCTCTTGAAAAGGGTAGGGTAACAAATCCTTGAACTTCTAGACATTGTGTCAACCTTGTCAAGGCATCACTTCAAGCACTTATTCATGTAACCATCCTAATGTTATGTAATCTCCATTACCAATTTCTATCCTTGATTGTCATTATATGATCAAGTGGTTAAGATCCTATTGGGGGACTTCTTTCAAGTTATCAATGGAACCATCCATTATCATATTTAGATTAAGAACTATATAATTCCTATCAACATTACTAATACATGTTTGTTCTTATATAGATCAAGATTATGATTACCCTTACCTATTATCAAACCATAATTATCTTAGCTAGGTTCTTCCTAAGCATCACCACATTCATCCATGTTCTCTTCACAAAATCATAATTATATAGCTTACCAATTGCAAAATTTCTATTCTAGAGTTCCCTTTTAGAGCAATAACCACTGCTCTAATATTAGATACAACAACCCTAATTTGTTTTTGAGATTGATTTATTAGAGTGTGAAATGAAACTATATACAAGGCCCATTATGTAATTAATTGATACAAGGTGCATCATTTTAAGATTGTATAGTAATGTATGTGAAAATTGTAACCAGATTAGGTAACTCCAAACACTTATCTAGGGGTGAAAACCTCTAGTGTTCTATAGAGAATAGGTTTCTATAAGGATGATATAAATTTTGGAAGGTATTAGGGTGTAGGCCTATGCTAATAACCTCAAATATTTGTAAAAGGCACGTGTTTTCCATATCGGACCACCCAAGGATATTTAAGCATATTTAAGTCCCTAGTCACCCTAAGTGGTTATGGTTTGATGTTTATGAGAATGTGAATAATTCCTTCATAGTTGTGGTGTCCATGTGTTTGTGCCCATTAATATATATTAATGTTAAAGGGTAAGGTCAAAAACCTTGATGATAACAAAGTAAGGGTATATAAGAGTATCATATCCATCATCAACTCAACTATATAGATTTGGAGTAAAGGAGGTATATTTTGTTAACATGAGGACTATAATCAATAAAAAAACCATCCTACTAAGATTAATGTAGTAAATTTTATAGTATCTTATGGAGGTAAGAATCAACACTCAGTTACATCACCACTTTATGAATTATATTTATCTTTTAAACATTACTTGGGGAATTAATAGTTCTTGTGCTCTCCTCCTTCTTGGATCCCACCCTATGAATTATATTGATATTTTAAACAATACTTGTGGAATTAATATTTTTGGTGATCTCCTCTTTTTAGGATCATTATACCATGATCCATACAGTTTAAAGTCATTACACCACCATTATACACCTAGGAAAAGTCATAATAACAGATATGACCAATTTATTATAACAATTTATTATTGTGTTGCTAAGAAATCAGTGTACCAATAGTTACTTCCCTTTTCATTAAACACAATGATTATAAAGGTCACCATGATAGAGATTAATTATAAATTAGTAATTTAACTAACTATAATGTAGAAATGAATAACTCAGTCATTTAAAATATAGACATTCCTCCTTGTTAGAATCATATGGAGGATCCTTGAGTTGAGGTCCTTGAAGCAAAGGATTTACCAATTCAATAATCAATCAATGATATTAGAATTGAATTTAGATAAGTCAAAATCTATTTTCCAAGGGTGGAGGTCATCACCTAAGTTATCATCTCACCAAATAAGCATATAAATGGCATAAGAGAGTCAAATCCCCCACATGACATAAATGAACCATTCATAAGTGAGAAATATAAGTATAACATATATTTCACCTCTTAATTATCCTCTGGTTCAATGTTGTGTTATTTTTAATAACATATATGTTTAATTTAATCAAATGAGAGACAAGTATATAATTCATAAGCTCACATATGATGTCTCATCCATACCCAAATTAGAATTTAACTTGCAATTCACATAGAATCTTTATTGTCATAATGTTCAATAGGAAATATAAAGGATCATTAAAAAATTTATTTCCAAGGTGAATACTAGTATAATAAGGATACTTGTTCACCTATAAATAATTTCCCATATAATTCAAAAATACATCACCAACTCTTCGTAGACAACCAAGGCAATGCTACCTTTTGGGATTGTTATAACAAGATGCATGTTTGAGGTTATTACACCATGTTGTCTAATAATTTAATGAATTTTAATTAATTAACCCCACTCAAGTGAGGAGGCATAATAAAAGCAACAATATCAAATAAAACTAGCTAGAATAAGGATACAATAATATAATGTGATTATATTCTATTCCATTACTTTACATAATGGATATAGATAAGATGAAAATCTTACTAAAATAAAGATAGAAAAATAAACTATAACCAAATTCATTCAATAATATAAATATCATCTAGAGAAGAACCGAAGCATTTAAAAATTTAATCCCCATATTAACTTTTGTCCATTAGAGTAGTAAAATAGTAGTGGGGCTTAGATCATGGTTTTTAAATTAATATAAATGGAACTCTATTCAAACAAAATTAATCATAAATAAATGAATACAATTGGCATTTGATTATATGAGAACATAATATGAACATATATAATCCTACCAATGTATGAATAGTCAATCTATATCCTTAAAAGTTTTCTAATAGGCTAAGTCACCAAACTGACTTTGTTGGGAACAATAGGAAATCATTAGTACCAAGATCTTGCTAAGAATAGGTGTATGGAAAATATTAAATCACATTAATTATATGGCATAAGATTTAACTTTGCAATTAAAATCATTTTATTTCATTTCTTTATGCAATATAAATACATAAGATATAAGAGTTAATAAAATTAGATCAACCCTCTAGTATAATCTAAACTTGTTCCACCACTAATAATATTTTTCAACACTCTATTGAAATAATATCAAAATTTTACCCATATCATAATTAA
This sequence comes from Torreya grandis, assembly GCA_037957365.1. NCBI lineage: Eukaryota > Viridiplantae > Streptophyta > Pinopsida > Cupressales > Taxaceae > Torreya > Torreya grandis. Next base: position 1,229,116 of record JARHVA010005202.1, on the reverse strand, counting down.
TATTAAAAAATATCCAACACCTAGGTACTAACATTAGCACCAAACCATCACATCAAGACATAAAAACTCTCAATTCCAAGAATAAATAATAATGACTAGGTCCCTTAAATAGTTAAATATAAATGCTAAGAGGAAACGATGTCCTCAATAGAATGAGCCAAAAATGGCATTAATGACTAGGTTCATTGTGATACAGTTTAATATCAATAATAAAACAAAATAATCCATAATAGAACAACTAACTATATGGATGTGTATAACTATATTCCCAATAATAATGTGAACACAAAAGTACATGCAATGGATATAAATAATAATTTTCCCAATTGATAATATAACCAGGTTTGACATAATAAAAAAAGTAATTCCAACTAATCTAGAATTGTTAATTCACTTCATCCATAAGTCCTCATAAAATAATCCAAGCACATCATGGTAAATAAGTATAACTAGTTGAATAAATAGATATAAATTTACTATCATTAGGTAATGTAATATCCTAATTTTTTCAAACCAACCATGAATCAAATTGAGAATTACTCTTACATAAAATTAAAATTTCCAATTTCCATACATACATAAATGAAGTTAATATAACAATGGTATAGAAATGAATTATTCCACAACATTCAACCAAAACTATACACTGATATGTGCTAACAAAAGTATGCTACAACACTAAGATCTAGATGACATATGAAGATGTACTCAACAATATAAGGTCAAAACCTCACAACTAGCCCTATGAGCCCATCCATTTGTGTCCCTCACTACCCCAACCATCAAATAGGTGGTGGGTTTTGACAATGGGGTGCTTATGGAGAGGTATAGAACATGTAAAAGGATATTGAGCCACCAAAGTAACTTATAGCAGTAGTCAATAGAAGACAAAAGAAATTGATGCAGGTTCAAAAATAACATAATACCAATAGGCCTTAAGGGTACCAAATGAAATTATGCAACACACACTACTGAAAATGTACCTAAGAAATAAACCCCATGATAGCATCCATTCACAAAATAGAAAACATTAAGAACCTACATCATCTAAACAAGCCCAAGGAAAAAGGGTATAACACATTTAAAAAATAATAATATCTATAGCCATAAAATTTTAACTATTATACACCCATAGTAGTATCAACATTAACATTTGAAAAGGACATAAAACACTAAGAAAAGAACTCAATCGATATAGTTAAGTCAATCAATTTTTCCATTGTCATCATAACCTAAAGGACTCAATAGGACCAACAATTGATAAGTACTAGAACATCTCCCAATGGTCTAAGGCTAAGTAGTATGATAATAAAGTCAATTGCTAAAAAGGAATAGCTTGTTAAAATAAGGATTTTAAAAATAAATGAAGCAAATGTAATTGAAATTCATCTCAACTAAGGGAAATATCCAAAGTTAAACTACCATATAACTCAGCCCCAGATGTAAGACAACCAAATCAAGATGTATGTCATTCATATAGAGAAGGTCGAATGAAATCAATAGGCTCACTCATTTAAGAAACACATACTTTTCCAAATCAAAATAAGGTAAAGGATTATTTTACTACCTATCTAGGGATACAAGAAAATATTGTTCTCTATGCCTAGCTCAAACGAAGCTTTATTCACAACCAAACAGTTAGTCACAGAACCTAAGACAAGCTCAATACAATATATAAAAAAGTAGATAAAATTTGTAAGGTATAATTAGAAGGGGTTTAGTATGCATAGATTCACCCACTAAAATTTCCATATTAAAAACTATTTAGAAAACCCTTGTTTGGAAGACTTAAAATTTCCCATGTAATTTAGAAATAGGATTTGTTTGAATTTTGGAAAAAAAAAAAAACATTTAATAATGCATTCCTATAAATCAAAATATTTTTCCAAATTTGGTCAGAACTTTGATGTTGTTCAATAATGAAATCCCCATAATGGTCTCAGGGGTCGATTTCAATCATCTGTTTAAAATAAAATAACATAAACCCAAATCATTTTCCATTTAACAAAATGAATTCAAAATAGGTAGTAGGCACAAAAATTTCTTTCGTGGGAAATAAATTGGTTAAGGATCAATTATTGACCATTATCGGTTCATTAGGAAGTCTCATGACTTCCCCATGAACCTATAATGGTTCTTCTTTTTAACATGTTAATGATACACAATATTGAGACCAGAAGTCACCCACCCAAAAATAAAATTGTAGACTTACTTGGAAGGGTGTATAACATCCCTAGTGTGGATTTCAATCCTATTCTTCATGCCTCCCATTATGGATCTATATCCTTCCATGTACCAATAATGACATCCTTTCTTGCCTCCTAGTCAAGCATGCATCCTCTGGTGGTCTCCCTTTCCTTTTAAGTAGTGAAATAACTTAATATAGAGGATTATCCAATTGTAAAAGTCATAATGGTAGCTTGGGTAAGCTTCCCAATAACCTACCAATATGGCGGCATCTTGGAGAAGTCCACCAGTAAAATAAAATAATAAAAATCATTAAAGTTTTTCTTTACAAACATAATAACTACTGAAGATTTATGAGATGAGCCTTTTTGGAGTGTGGGTCAACTTGTATAATCATGATAAATAGAGATGAACCCATGCTAATTGACCCCCAATTCTAAAACGTCCCAAAAAAAATGTCTATGCCTAGGCTAAAAGACCCACAAGTGGTTAAGGCAACATGACCTTACAACACAACCATCAGGGCATAACATTTTTCCAAGTTATGATAAGAATGTAAATAACATAAATCCCGCAACTCTACACACTAAACAATGTCAAATAACAAATCCTATCAAGGGTAAAATAATAAAACACATGCATAAGTAAAGATAACATATATCAAAACTTGATTGATATTATGGTAATAAAGATAAAAATAAAATAAATACATTTAGAATAATCACAAGGAGAAAATAGAAATAATGAGAAATATTAAATATGATGGTGGTCTAGTATCCCAATCATAAATCATTATACCTATCAAAGTTACTTTTGTTTGATTGTTCATTAGCCTCTCATTTATTCTCAAAGTCGTCAAATCCCACCGCCAAGCCTAGCTCATTATTAGGTTCCTATAATCACTAAAATAAGAAATTAGCAACACTTGTATAGCATCAATATCAAATAAAAATATAATTCTAAAAGTAAAAAATGATATATTAAATCAAATATAATTATCCATAGTAGTAATGACTCAAAATCAATGTTGATAACCTTGATAACCGAACTATATCATTGAGAGTAATTCAACAGTTGCTACAATAGTCAAGTGTTAATCAAAACTTAACAACATGATATAATGATAAAATATAATAATACTCTAGAGCTAAACAACACCATCCTAATAAAATTAATTAGTTTAAATATAAACTATAGTATAATAAATCATAACAATTATACAATATATCTCACATTATGAGATCTGAAATCTAATACATATCCAAAATAGTTAGTCTAATTCTTGGTAAAACATGAAAGAATAGGATTTCACTCTAGCATCAACAAATGGTCTTAATTTCAGGTCATAACAATGCATGCATTTCACTCACATACCCTTTTAAAAACTAGGGCATTATGTAAACATCTAGATTTTACACAAATCCCTTATCCCTATGTTTTATTCTCAATTTAATTTATTTAGAAAACTTATGAATTTAAACCTATTTTTAGGGTGGTACCAAACCCACATAACTATATATTTTAGTCCATATAGCTTATAATCACCTCAATTATTATGAAAAATGTATTTTTTACTACATTTTGAATACATCTTATCCATTAGCTAACCTTGCATTGAAAATAAATCTCGACTTATCTTCTTGACAAATTTGTAGATGTAAAAACCCATCTTAGAAAATTTTACCCTTATAGGTTTGTTCTTTTAACTTTTTAAGTCTAGTTATTATCATTAGTCATGAGCTTTAACAATTCCCATTTCTTTCTAAATTAGATTGATACACATTAGATATCATAGACCATCATATAAATGTAAGGTCATGACAAACCATTTGACAATTGGAATTAGAGAATAAAAATAATCATGAGATAGGAAAACATTTGAAACTTCATTACCCTAATGTTCAATCATAGAGCCAAAATTCTCCATTA